>PVIR01019869.1:0-31335 GCA_004026965.1 Petromus typicus
TGAGGAAAATGAAGCAGAGAAAAGCAGCACCAACTAAACCAAGTCATCCAGAGTCACACAATTTGAAAGTGGCAAAACTAGAATCCATACCCAGGTTGCCTGGCTGTAGAAGTCATCCTTATCATTCCTGCTTTTCTGTCATTTATTTGGGATTAAAACCAGGGACTTCACTCTGAGTTACACCACTGGCCCTTTTATAATTATTTTGAGAGAGTTTCTGGCTAAGCCACAGATGCCCAGACTGGACTTGAAATCCTCCTGCCTCAGCTTCCCAGAGTACTGAAATTACAGGCATACTAACACATCTAGATCTCATTAAGTTGGTTATTAATGCATGAAAATATTGCTGAGTTTTGTGTGTCGAACTTTTTATTCTGCAACTTTACTGAATTACTTTATCAACTAACAATCTTTTGATGGATCTTTCAGTTTTTCTATGTATATAATTTGATGTTTTTGTATGTACTTCATTTCTTTTACTATCTCTGGCTAAGACTTCTAGTACAATACTGAATAAGACTGGTGAGACTGGACTTTTCTTTTGTTCATTTTGTTAAAAGAAACCTTTTCAGCTTTTCTCCATTTAGTATGATACTGGCTTTGGGTTTGTCATATCTAGTCCTGACTATATTGAGGTAAAATTTCTTACATTTAATTTCTTCAGGATTTTCATCATTTAGGAATGTTAAGTTTTATCAAATGCTTTTCTGTACCTATTGAAAGGATATGACTTTTCTTTTTTTTTAATTTTTAATCTTTATTGGTACATTACATTAAACACATCATGATTGCACTCCATAATGGGGATTTGTACCAGTATAAGACACAACTTAATTCTCATTTTTTCCCATAGTCAGGACTTTTTATCCTTCATTATGTTGATGTTATGTACTGTTTGTTGATTTGCGTATGTTGAACCAATCTTACATCCTTGGAATAAATCTAACTTGATCATGCAAAATGACTTGCACTGCTGGGTTCTATTTGCTAGCATTTTGTTAGCATCTATAGAGGATAGATAGATAGATGCTAACATATATAGATAGATGCTAACATATATATATATAGATAGATAGATGCTATCTATGTATCTATCTATATATATGTGTGTGTGTGTGTGTGTGTGTGTGTGTGTGTGTGTGTATGTCTATCCTCATCTGATTTTGGAATCAGGACTAGGCTATATTTATATAGCTTTTGACCTCATACTATGTGCCAGACTGTTAAGTATTTTACTTCCATTACTCTAGATAACCCTCCACAAGAAACTGATAGTTTTTTTTTTAAATCTTCACATACAGATTAGAAAACAGGCTCAGAAATGTTTAAACTTTCCCAGAAGTCACTTAGTTGATATTGCCAGATCTTGAATTTCTGATTTTCCATATTATTTTTTATTACTCTTTCTTTTGGCCAACTTCTTTTTGAAGACATTTGTTTCCTGGGGAGACTTCTTCCAGTCTTGGTACAAGGATTTGCTACTCTCTTGAGGCTGTCTGTGGGGAAGCTACTGTCTTCTACGGGATAAAGATACTTATGTTAGCATTTATTTCAAAAAGCAGCGCTCACCTCCATAATAGTAATTCATATTTTTAGGTATTTATGACACTCTACTTTCTGAACAGAAAACAATTTCTTTGGATCCTCTAACACTAAACTGTTCCACTTAGTATCTAAACTGTCTCTGTCATGGGTTTAGAGTTAAGCCCTAAAAATGATTAAATGGTAGAAAATCTAATGTTACAAAGAAAAGTGAAAGATAGCAACACACTTTATCTGATAAAGGCAAGAAACCAGGCTTTCCTCAGTAATAATGGGATAAGAAAAAAATGAAGCCGAACTGCAACACAAAATTAAGAAAAACGTCTGCCATTCCTGTTAAATGTGCATCTCAGTTCAGTGAGGATGCTGTTGCCGCTTCTCCTTTTGGAGGCACGGCTTAGTCATATCTATCAGGGACAGTTTGACGCAGTCCTAGATGTATCCTTGCCCAAAGGCTGACAGATGGATCAAATGACCTCTCAGCACCCCTTACCGTTCTGCACTCCTATTTTCCTATGATTGTGGGCTGGTAGCTGAGTCAGATTTGCCCTTGCAAGTTAGTGAAGGAGTTAGCTGCTTCAAAGAAAACACTCTTATCCCCACATAAAAGCTGCACTACCCTTTTCCAGATGAAATTATACCATCAAACCTTTATTTTCTTGAACCAGCAAGTATTTCTGGTCTTCAACCCTTCCCTACATTGATACCTGGGAGAAAGTAAAGTAACAGCCCTTATTAGATAAGGGCTCAGCAAACATCAAGGCCCTGCCGTGGGACCAAGAACCAAAGCAAAGGAGAGAGAGGAGAGAGAGGACCTCAAAGATTGAATGGGCTTTAAGCTCCTGCGGAAGACAAAGTGAACCTCTATGTCTCTGCTCAGTTCTCTTAGCCTCCGGACAAAGGCAGAACTTCTACCAGGAATGAACACTGACTGAGACACTAGAACCTCTAAAGTAAGGCAGACACACAAGTATCCTGCTTTCCTACAAAATACCGAACACACCGTGGATATGTACCAAACAAGTCAACATGTAAGCACCAGATATTCACTGAGTTGTTAATAGGCAGAAAGTGTTATTCTTGATCATAACCAAATGCACAAATCCTTGGCCCTTATGGAGCTTCCATTCTGGTAAAAGAAAGATAATAAAGAAAGCGCAAGCCTACCAGCTACTATGGCAAACAGACCTGCCCTACCTCCCAAAGCCTACCTGAAAGGGTGGTTCGTATTGGTATGTAAAGATTGAATAGAAATGGTAGAAATGTATACATCGAAGGAGGAGAAGCTACCTGGAAAATGTTTCATATAAAGCTGCCAATCATTGGGCTGGTGATGGAGCTCATTGATAGAGCACTTGTCCTGTGTATCCAAGGACCAGTTCTAATCTCCAGAACTGAAAAGAAAATGACCAGTGCTCTCAGTTTGCCCATGTGGCAGGGTGAGGGATAATTTGTATCATTCTTTTTCTTACAGTTATTCAAATATTTATACATAGTAACTTTAAAACAATATCAAGGTTATAATTAACACTATTTTATCTCATTTTTTACCATGTGATTTTAATGTACTGGTCTTCAAACTATTACTTGTAAATTAAGATCAGACTAGGTAAAGAGTGATAAAATTTCAAGCCCAAATCCAAGATCAAAGAGAAATTTTACCCTCATATTGTAAACATTGATTCTAATCCCCAAAAGATGTTTGGTGTTATTGTACTCAAACAAGGTAATATGTGTGACATTATGGCATGGATATCCCCCACCTACATTGAATATGAATTACAGGTTGGTTCCTGCACTACAGGTGGACCTGTGGCAGCCCAGCAGTATCTTCTATGTGTCAGAGGGGACAGTTACTGATGTCCATATTCCCCAGAATGCTTCCTGGTCTCTATTAACCTTCTTCCAGGAAGCCAACATCAAGTACAAGTAAGCATTCCTTTTTACTTGCTAATTTATATATAAAATTTATACTAAATTGAGTTCATTGACCATTGTATTCAGATTATTCAAGTGCTTACGACAGTGTTTCAGCTTTCATTTGGAGAAAACTGACATCAACATAGTCACTTGTGAAGAGTTTATTCTAATGGTTTGGAGCAGTGACAGACATACCACTTCACTGTTATCATTTCAGAATGAGTGTCAACACAGACTGTTTTCTGTACAAAAGAAGGAAAGCAGCCTGGTAAATGCCTAGAGAGTGATAGGAAGGCAAGGAAGGAAAAGGCTTTCTGCACAAATCATATTAGCCAGGATAGGGATGAGACTCAGAATCTGCAGGCAAAGGTGACAATGTACGCAAAGGAAGAAGCAGCATGGTGCTGCAGTTTTACAATATAAAAGTGCAAGTTCAGTTACAGAAGAAAACATACTTGAGAGGCAAGGAGAGGCCAGAAACTTCTGAGCAGGGGGAGAAACCTAGGCTTTCTCTTGAGTGATGCTGCCCCTTGGACAACATAAGTGAGAAGCCACATGTTCGTTGGGTAGAGGAGCAATACAAGATAATAGTAGGAATCTGAGCAAAAGATGTTGAGACCCTGTGTTAGGACCAGAGTAGGAGAAACAAGAGAACATTCAAAAAGTATTCCAGAGGAAAAATCACTAGGACTCACACTTGCTTGGTGAAAGAAAATGTGAAGATGTCTCCAATTTTTCTATCCTAGAGAAGCTAAGTAGACAGATTTTAATGGATTGGATATTCTAAAGGATTCTGTGTCTAAAGACGCTGACTTTCTTCTTTGGATTTGGTAATGAAAATTACATTGTTAATAGCAAAGACAAGAGGTGATTGATGTGAGTAGAAGGTTAGACCACAAGTCTTAGCCATTATCATAAGGAGAGGCAGAGAATAAGTACCACAAAAAGATGTATCATCAATGACTGTGTCTGAGTTACTTTTCTCATCACTAGGACACAATACCCATTTACAAATAGGTTCATTTTGACCCACAGTTTGTATAGATTTCAGTGCAGTTTACTGTGGCATAGCAGAGGGGCTTCGCAGAGGTGGGCTGCTCATCTTAAGGAATGGAGAAAGCAGAGAAACCGTAATGGAGAAGCTGGGGAGGGAGATATTGATGGAGGGGAGAGTTTGAACAGTAGGAAGGATACATCATCCTCTAAGACTGAAGGAATAAATGTAGGTGCCCTGAACATTAAAGGAGGAAATTGACAAATTGAAGGTGATAGATGGTGATTGTTCTCATTGGGATAAGCAAGATTATCAAAAGTGGAAAGAAAAAAACAGGTTTTGAAAATGATGCCAAGAAAAAATTAAAGTGAGAACCAATGAAATTAATTGTTTGAGAAGACAGAAGAGACCACTGATGCAGGGTTGAGGATCTGCTGAACAGGAACAGAGTGGTCAGATGAGTGAGAACGTGAAGCTCCAGGTATTTGTGAAGTATGTGTCCGAAGGATCTGATTCAGATAACGAGGGAGGAGTGCAGCCTAGGACTTGTCTCAAGATGTTTCTTTAAAAAATGTTTAAGACTCTGGATGTAACTCAGCATAAAGATTGTGGGTGGTTCAATCCCTACTACTGAAAAAAGAAAGGATAGAGACAGGAAGGAAAAGGAAAAAAAGCAGATCTAACTCACTAGAGAATGACCAGAGCAGTGTTGAATCTCCTCTGCTGGTGACAAAAGTAGAGGGCTAGGACAAAATTAGGGTCCAAGAGACCTTTAAATAATATCCTCTGCCTCTTTGGGCCCATATTTGATAGGAAGAAAGTTGGGGGTAGATGACTACAAAAGAAAATGTGTCCTGAAGAGTCAAATTTCTAGTGGGCCCAGAATACGAAAAGAAGAGTTCTCTGAAAAGAGAAGCATGTAGGAATCTGTTAAAAATGGAAGAGGGCTTCCAGCGGGCACGGGAAAAGGGGGGAGGTGGTGAGGAGGCGCTGGTGCAAGACCGGGAAGAGGAGCGGTAGTGTTATGAATTAAAGAAAGGAATGTCTTACCTTTCATTGGGAATCCTAGTATTTCAGGGCTGAGAGGCATAACTGTAAATAACAACCCTCAGCCCTGCAACATTTTAGCATATCATGACAGTATCACTCTGGCAGATGGGTTCCTGATGGGTCAGTCTTATTAAAATACTGATATGCTTTCTGTAGAAAGATATTTTAGCTGTGCCTCTAGGTATAATCACAGATGTGCATAAAATTATTATTCATATTGGACACATTTTAGCTTTTGCTGTAGCTTCGAAGGCCTGCTTTGATTTTTCTGAATGCCTGTGAAGAAAGAACTTGGCAATTATATCTGTAGGTATCCAGTAACAACTCACATGCTTCGTTAATTATTGTTCAGTAGAAAAAAAATATACCAGTTACTTTAACAAGTCTATTTTCTGCCATTAAATATAGGTCATGCAGAACTCATACAGAATAAAATATCACACTTTGTGTAACGGAACACAGGGTCTACAAACATTATCTTAAATCAGTTGTCTCCTCATGAACAATAATCACTTAGAATTACCCACTTTGTTGCTCCCAAGATAACACGTAAGAGTCAATTAAATGCTACGGGTAGATAGGTAGAGATCATTTTCATTGACTTTTATTGTTGTAGCCTGGAGTGTTTTCAAAAGATTATCATTTTCTCTGTACAACTATGCATAATAGATCACTATAGTTTTCTATAATGCAAAGATAATGTGACCCCATGCATCTTTTCCCTGGGTGATCAACCCCTCTCCATAAGATGACTCAGCCTGCTATTAAAAATTCAATCATTTCAAAAATTGGCAATGAAATTTCCACATCTGATGATACTTGGAAGCTTTGCAAAAGTAGTTTTGTACCAACTGATGACATCACCTGAAAGTTTTTAATAGCTTTAGTCTTTATTATAGGAATGTACCCAACTCAAATAGGAATCTCAATCAACTCTCAGGAAGTAGGAAAATACAAGTTTAAAAGATCACTTCGGTGCTCTGTTTCTCATCCATATACTGGTTTCCAATCAACCATCTGAAAAAGAAAATGAGACTGGGCCTCATTTTTCAAGATAATTGTTTTTAACTCTAAGCTCAGCCTCTTAGAGACTGTATCAGGATGTTGTTTAAGTAACTGGACCTACATCAATGTGCTAGGACTGCTATCACATACCACCACGTAATCTGAATATTCAGAAGGAGATTTGTGTGAAAACTGATTTGGACAACTCCATCTACACTGTATTTCCTTTGTTTCCTGAGAAAGAAAGTAGCAGGAGAAATAGTCCTAAAAGGAAAACAGGCCTGATGTTTGTCTGCCATAACGGGAATATGGAGACAGTTTTCAACTACCTATTCTTAGTCAAGAAATCTGGACTATTCGAGTTCTCTCCTACTGTAACAGAGTTTGGACATCCACATAGAACTCGCTTGACTCTAAAACCTGCCTTAGCCACATCACAAAGTTTTTTAACCTGGTCACCTAATCATGTAATTTCTTACCTTTGTGTGGGGAGAGGAGAATGCTAATACTGACAGTGTTTAGGCAGGTAAGTTAATATTCCACTCACATTTGAAGCCACTACAAGTAGCTGCCAAGAACATTTGCCAAGCTTTGTGTCACCTCACCTCATCTTGATTTTCAAACCACTTCCAATTTTACAGGAGAAAATTGATGCAAAAAACAGTAAGATGCTTGTGACAACTCCTTAATAGTTCTTTCTTGGGATCAGGTACTCAATAAATAGTAAATAAAGCAAAAGAGACTGTCATATATCCACCAGAAAAGCCTAGTAAATTTACTTCCTCCTGGACCAAAACATGTATTCAGGTTGCTCAAGGTAATCTTTTTACTAAATTGGCTTATGTAGATCAGCCTTGAAAGTCATTTAAAAATGCTGTCACAATGTTGGGATTGTAACAAAAAAGTAAGGAAACAAATTTTATGTATATGGGGGGGTGGTAGGGTGGGTAGGGCTATGGGAAAAAATGAGAATTAAGTTGTGTCTTATACTGGTACAAATCCCCATTATGGAGTGCAATCATGATGTGTATATTTAATGTACCAATAAAGATTTAAAAAATGCTGTCAAGTTATGCTAATAGCACCTAAACCATCAAGCACCAAGTTCTTTTGGAGAACAGAGCATATCAAGGCTTTTCAGCCACCTTCTGGCCTAGGGAATTACTGAAAAGCTCTTGTACATCTTTAAATATTGCAAATTGAAATATCTTGTTAATTCATGCTATTCTCATTAAGGGTGATGCTGTCATGCTGCGACCACTGATAATTTCCCTGCAGCTGGTCCCCACCCCTGTTGAATGAGCCTGTTATCCCCTGCCCTGGCTTCAGCACACATCTTGCATTTTTTATGTAGGCTGGCAGCAAGGTAAAATTGTAGCTTCCTCCATTGTCCCTGAGTTTTGGCCCAAGAGTGCTGGGTGATGACCTGAGGGCAAGTTTTATCTACAGGTTCTCTGTGAAGAAACCTGTGTGAGGAGACGGAAGCAGCAGGAAAGACAGTGAGGGACAGGAGGGAAGGAGCAGCTGAGGCTCGCTTTTCATTGTCTCCTTGGACTTGGAGTCACAGGAATGTGGGTTCACCTTCCAACTTCGAATTCTGTTCTGCCCTGGTCACTGAAAGGACTCTGGCAAATTTTTAAGCCTTTTGAGTCTCTTGTTCCCCACTTATAAAATGGAACTAATAACAGAACCAATCAAAAGATTAATGCAGTAAGACTGTATGAGTGAAATTCTAACATTGTGCCTCCCTCCTCGTGAGTACAGTGGTTGAAGCGGCTCATACCATGGTAGCTATTAGTAGAGTACTACTATTCTCTGGGGACATCTTTCTAGAGTTTTAGAGTGTAAAGGTATCATTTATTAAACAGTTTTTATTTCCTGAAAAAGAACATTTTCTCAATGTTTGTGTTTTTACAAATATTTGTCGTGGCAGTTCTTTTTTCCATTCATACCATGAAACTTTGGGACACTTCTTTATTCCTGTCATATAGGATTTTGTGTTTTTTTCATTTTAACTCAATTTAGTTTTCATCATTTTTATCACTTCAAATCCAGGATCCTCATTGAAGATCTTCAGAAAGCACTGGACAATGGAAGCAGCCAGCACACTCAGCGAAATAGAAGATCTCTCCCTGAATATAATTACGAAGTTTATCACTCCTTAGAAGAAGTACGTAATTGATCAAAGGAGCTTTTCTAGGGTTTTTACTATTTCAACTTTGTCGTTTAGGTGGGAAGAATGGGAAAGAGACAAAGACAGACAGTGGCCTTGGGAAGAATACAAACTACTCTTGTGTGGCTTAGGCAGATCCGTTCACACCTCTTCCACTGAACCTTTCCTGCTGTAGAAGTAGCAAAATAATCTGAATTTCACCCTATTAGCCCAACTCACCCCTACAAGGACATAGGAAATGCAACAGAAGAATGGGGAAATAGTAAACTTCTTAAACTGAAAAGGCACAGAAAGTAGAGCTAGCCTGAGCCAGGCCAATGCTTTACTTGAGGAAGACAGTAGATTCTGTTACTTGGCAAAGCTGCAGCTTCCCAGAGGCCCCTGCAAACCTCTGAACCTGCTATCTGTCAGTTTTAGGAAACCGGCAGCAACCTGATCCTCACTACGTCTTCACTGTGCCTCTGACCACAGCTTGCCAGCCTTCAAATCTCAGCTTAAGCAAGAAGGAAGCTATTTCTACTCTTGCAGACTGGGCAAACCCTCTGCCCATCAACCTCCAGCACATCACCCAACTCCATAGCATGCAGCAATGCCGCCTTTCACAGCTCTTAGATATGGAATTATATGATTATGGAACTAATGCCCTTCAGTACTAAAAAGCTGTGTTTTCCAAGAACAAATTATCTCTTCCTTGTTTATCACTCTATCCTGAGTGGCAGCCACATAGTCCTCCAACTAGATAAGACAGACATTTGTTGACAAAATAAATCTGTGTGTCTTCCATTTTTAACATGATGTAAACAAGAGAACATTGTCCCAGACACAAACTTACTAAGGACTCGTTATATTACTAAGATTCTTTGGGGTTCTTTCTTTTTAAATTTAATCTTTATTGGTATATTATGAATACCTATCATCATCGTACTCAACACTGAGGGTTTGTACCAGAATATGACATGACTTGATTCTCATTTTTTCCCCCTTAGGGTTCTTTTGATATCAATTCTCCTTTCAAAGATTTTTCACATATTTCATGTCTCAGTATACTTAGAAACATGAAATTAGGGCAAGAAACAGTTTTAAACATATTGGCACACAGAAGTGCTGTTAACATGCCTAGAAAATGTCAATTTTAAAAATATAATAGCTATAGCTATACATATATATGTACATAGATATGTGTATGTATCCTGCTCATTAAATAATAGAACAAAAAGAAAACATTTTCCAAAATATTGTTTTCAGCTGAGGTCTTTTCACCTCACAAAATTGTGGGACATTTTTTGGGACAATTACTTCTTTATTCTTTACAAGGCACTTTATACATCCATCCCAAATACACCTTCCACCTGTGACAGACAAGTGTGTGCAAATGGACCGAAGCAAATGTGTCAGGCTTGGTGGAGGAGTTACACAGAGCATGCCCTCCGACTTGGGCTCAAAATACCTTTATGTGAAAAAGATAAGGCCTTTTCTTAGCATATTTTGTTCAGTGGCAAGTGATAAATACATGGAACTTTGATAATACTTTCATATAAATAGTTTTTTCCTGAAGCTTGTTTTTCTTTTCCTCTTAACTACTTGTAGGGAAAATGGGAATAAATTTTCATTTTTAAACAGAAACTAGACACTTCAATTTTCAATAAAAATTGTCACGAAGACATTAATGATGTATGTTAGAGACTGTGCTTTTTAAAAAGGGAAGATAGTATGTAATGTTATGCCCCACAGAAAAAAAATTGCACTTTATACTCTACATATGCTTTTTGAACTCAGAGACCTACAGTTATCCTGTTACCAGTGGTTCACTAGAAATGCTATTATTGTGAGAGTGCAATGTGGTTTACTTATCTGCTTTTAGATTCAGAATTGGATGCATCATCTCAGCAAAACTCATTCAAGCCTCATTCACATGTTCTCCATCGGAAGATCATATGAAGGAAGATCTCTTTTCATTTTAAAGGTAAAAAGAACTTGTTAACTGGATAGAAAGTGCTTACCATCAATTTTTTTTCAACTGACTTACAGGGAGGAAATAAAATGATCTTTCATAAGGTCTCAGGTAATGGGATAATCTAAGGAGAAAAAAATCTCACCAGTTTTTAAGCTATATTTTACTTTTGTCACTTAGTATTCCAGAGAATACTTTTTCTTATATATCTATATGGTTATTGATACGAGTCATTTGTAATTTGGTGCTACTGAAGAGGTCCAAATGAAATGCTATACAAATGCTCAAGAAAGCATGCATTACTCCTGTTCCTTCACACTGTATTGTCTTCCAACTACTAACCTATAGCTTTCCACATGTCCTTAGCCAAACATGCAAGAATATTGATCTATAGTTCATCTCTGTTTCCCTACTTCCTATTCAGAACTGGACTCTGACTTTGGTGCCCACAACTTCAAGCTTCTCTCATCAAAGTCAGTGTGAACTCCTACTTCATTCTCCTCTTGTCCCTCTGACCATCTCTTCAGGTCTTATTCACCAACTCGTCTTGCTGTGTCCTTTCTTTGGGTCCTGGTTGTTTTCAGGACTGGATCCGCAGCTCTGCTTTTCCTCCACAGTCAAAACAGGCACCTCTGTTCCGTATGATGAGTAGTTAGCCCAGAACCTTGTACTCATCAAGATTCCCCTCTCTGGAGCTTTAAACTCACATGGCATAGCTGCTTGACACTCTCACCTGGATAGTCACAAAAACACCTCCGATTCACATGGCACAATAAATACAAGTCAGATTTCTTTTTTTTTGATTTTAATCACTGACTTTAAATTTATCACCCAAAGCTAATCACTCTGGGGAATCGGCCTCCACCTTTCCTCATTCTTGCTGCTACTGTCCCAACTTCTCTCTACACGTTCTCCCTGGACTGTTGCAACAGTGGCCTCAGTACTGACTTCTGTTTGAGTCCCCAACCTTGGAGAAGGGACAGCATGAGAAGATGAGCAGAGAACACAGGAAGCTCTGACACGCTACATTCAAGAGATGAAACTGCACCCTAAATTTGATCTGAGGATTCTGTGTAGGAGTCCATCCTTTACCCTCGTATTCTCTGAGCTATCCTCCACACTGCTGTCCATATGAACTCTCTAACACATGCATGCACATGCACACATACACACACACACACACACACACACACACACACGGGACCTTCACATGTTTGCCAATCTTTGTTCAGCTTTTTCTGGTGTTCCTTCCTCAAACTCCAGAAGCTGCCCCTCAAATATGGTATCTTCAGATTCACTTTCAAGCTTAAGCCACCTTGCTTCAGTTTGTCTACCAGGCAAGTTTCCGGTCTTGCTCAGGTACACAAGCACTCCTCTTCTGTGAAACTTTCTTTTATTCTGCAAGAAAACTTGGCATTATATCCCCATCTTCCTAAGGTGACTTATGGATATTCACATCATAAAGGTTGATTGAATGTTTACCTGGCTGCTCTCCCCTTCTAGGCTACAAATACTTTGTCTTTCCATCTTTAAATCTTTAGGGCTGAGCTAAATGTGTCTCGTTTTTTTTTTAAATTTCCAGCAGTGTAAATTGGGTGAGTTAATGAAGGAATGAAAACTAGATTCTCTATTAATATAGCACCAAGAGTTCATTTTCATGACTAAATTAAAAACCAGTTTAGAAGGAATACTGATGTAGTAAGATTTTTAAAAATCTGCCTCTCAGTTCAACAGATCAAATGGGTTTTTTCCCATTTCATAGCTTAATAAAGTTTGGCTTTATCCATCAATAAAATATAGCTGTTTTTTAAAGAAACATTCCTTGGGGAAATTTCTGATTCTTTGAGGAGATAGAAGACAAATGCAGTAAGAAGACAATGAAGAACAGACAAAGGAAGGGGAAATTTGGCTTTTTACTTAATACTCATATATTAACCCACAATGGAAAAGCAGTCCTATTTTAGGGATTCCCCTTTTCTTATGTATTTTCTGGTTCTTTGATTATAATTAAGACATTAAGTTTATTGCTCCTGCATAAACAAGTCTGGGCTTCCAAAATAGATTTAAGATAGACCTTTATCTTTTTATTGTGTTACATGAGACAAACTACAGTGAAGAATTATGCTGGTCCCTGAGTCCAAAAGTGAAGGCCTGTGTTGGTTATTCTGAATACTCTTGCTTTCAGCTTGGCAGGAAGTCGCGAGCCTACAAAAGAGCTGTCTGGATGGACTGTGGTGTTCACGCAAGAGAATGGATTGGCCCTGCCTTTTGTCAGTGGTTTGTAAAAGAAGTAAGTTAAACCCTTTGCACAGTGTCCATTGCAGCTAACTAGTAGTTCCATTGCTTTTTATTCTGCCCACAGGACAAAGTGAGAATTTCAAGCCAATAATACCTAGTAGAATGATAACATCTCGATTGTGCTATCTGCTTTCATGTTTATGAAGACGTCCAAAACTATGGCTCAATACGGAAGTTGGATTTATCAGCCTGATTAAAGATAAAGAAGATGAAGTTCAAAATTTTTCAGGTTTATGGATTTGTAACAAATTAGAAAGCAGCTATAGCAACAGATAAGTAGCAAAAGATTAAAATCCAAATTGTGGCATTCTAACTTCCTATAGTATTATATGTAATTCACAAAGTTCCACACCAACTCCCCCTCAAAATGATCTCACATATGCTATAACGATAAAGAGGTGGGTAAATTGTTGCAGTATGTCCTTTTGCTACAGACCAAAACATCTTTAGCATTTATGGAATTAACAGTCTCAGATTCAGTTTTCCTTTGGCAACCTTATTAGTTGATGACTCATAGTGACTTCGCTTTTACCCAGTGTTTTGTTTGAATTGAGAGTTCTCTGATAAAGTATATTAAGAGGAATCCTTTTCCTAAGAATGGGCTCATCAATCCCTTAATATGTTTTGATGATTTAATATACACTGTCACGAATGTAATGAGTTTTATGATTTGATGTGCTTTCAATTTAACCTTTGCTTTTAATGTTCAAAACAACAACAATAAAACTCAAAAGAAAAATAGAAACTAGTATTAGTAATAAAATGAAGGAGTCAGGCTGTGCTCAATGGTTCCAGCATTTGTCTTGCAAGCACAAGGTCCCGAGTTCAATCTCCCGTAACCACATACAACAATGTCAGGCATGGTGACTGAACCCACCAGCAATCAGTACCACATACCATAGTGCCAGGCATGGTGGCTCATGTCTGTAATCCCAGTGCTCAGAAGGCAGAGGCAAGAGGTTTGCTGTGAGTTTTGAGCGTGGCCTGGGCAACACAGTGAGTACAGAGGCAGCCTGAACTACAAAGCAAGACCTTGTCTCAAAGAAAGAAAATGAAGGGCTCTAAGGAAATGAAGGCTCTGAGACAGAAATTAACACTACACATTTCTTTATAGCAAAACCATTAAAGATAGCAAGGCTGACTAAATATATTTCAGTGATATTTAACTTGGTTGGATGGGGAAATTAATGCTCTAGTGGGATTTGTGATTTAAAGAACCCTCCTAGATCTTAGAAAATATAATCCATAAGTATCAAAGTATACTAAATTCGTGTCTTAGTTACTTTTCTCATTGCTGAGACAAAATATCCAGCACCCAAAGTTAAAGAAGGAAAGTTTTACTTAGCTCACCGTTTGCAGAGGTTTTGGTTCAGAGTTGATTGTCTTCAAGGTAGGGTGGCATGGCAGAGGGGCATCACAGAGAAGAAACACTTCATGGTAGGCAGAAGGTAGAAGGCAGCAAGGAGCAAGCAGCGACCTTCTTTCTGTCCTTTATATCCCACCCAGGCTACCTACCCTTAGGGCAGTTAGCACTCATGCCCAGGGTGGGGCAGCTTTAATCCTACAGTGCACCATGAATCCATCCCAGCATCATACCCTCGATCCAGCCACCTCTGAAAAGCTCTATCTATGATGTATAGGGAGGATGATCTAGATATAAGCCATAGCAGTTTGCAAAGTCTCTCTCCGCACTACAAAAATATTCTCAATTTTATAAATATCATAATAAAATGTTCTACTTAGTGATTGAATTCTTTTAAAACATCATTTCATCCTGCTAAAGAAGAATTAATTTTATCAACTATTTAATGAATATATAACAAAATAGTATCTATTTCCAATTTGGGGGCTAAAAGAGAAAAAGTAGCTAAGTACAGAGCATCTATTGCTTATTGTAATGATCATTTTTTGGTCACTAAAATTAAAAATCCAAAATACCCAATTTAAAGGAAAAGAGGTTTCATTGGTCCCTTAGAATTTCAGGCTGCAGTCAGCTAGCTCCAAGGCAGAAACATCATGGCAGAAGTGCACAGCAGAGCTCCTCACTTCATGGGAGCCAGGGTGGCGAGCAGCACACAAGAGGGTCAGATGTGGTACCCGAGGTAGTGCCATAACCCACTCCACTGACAGTCCTGCTTAACTGCCACAATTATAGAATGTAGTCTTGAGTATTATTGAAGAATATACCTCTTAGAAATTCCAACTAAAATTTTACCTCATCCAGCATAAACAAGCTCATGTGTGCAACATCTAATTTTACCTAATTTATATAGTTACTAACAGTCTTATTCCTGTACCAGTTCCAAGGGTAGAGATTATCATGTTCACTGGAAAATCCTTAGCATATAACAATATCTGGCATGTACATGGCATTCAATTATTTATTAATGAACTAGAAGGACAAGAATCCTGTGGTAATGATGTGGACAGATATCTGAGCAATGTCAACTAATCTCACAGAATGTAAATGGTATCACCTGGGTGTTTGCAGAGCATAATCTGCACAGCCATGTACAGTATCCTTATAGCCTAAGCTACATCTCCTATGAGAATTCCGTGTAACCAAAATGAAATAAAGGGGGCAAGTCCAGTGACTTTCACCTGAGGCCAACTGATTATGTATCACAAACAAGAAGCATCACTCATGTTGTGTGATGGCTTGTATCCAGCTATCCCCGTACCCTAAAACCTTCATGCACTCCTGTGGAGGCTTTTCCAAGTTGGCTGGATCGAGGGCATATGATACAAAGGTTAGGGGAGTGTGGTACTAAATTAGTCCTCTGATTGCAGTTAGCATATTTGGGTGTAACAACAGATTTACTAAAGACAAAAGCCCCATTCGGGGTGTAGGTGACATCACCCAAAAGATTTGTAGCCTGTTGTAGATGAAAAAGAAACGGAAGCTTGCTCCTGCCTGCTGCTGGCCACTGCTCACTGACTTCTGCTTCCCACAACAGGAGAAAAGAAACTAAGATCCTAGGGATGTAGCTTAGAAGTGTAACACTTATGCAGTACCCATAAGGGCCCTGGGTTCAATCCCTGGCATCATTTTTTAAGGCGTCAATTAGGATTAGTCTCCTTTCTGCAAAAATACAAGGAAAGGCTTATCCCTCCACACACTATCTTTGAGAAAATGAGTCAAGCCGTTTTTCTCCCTTACCCTCCCCATTTCTCACTCTCCCTGATTTTAGTTGCCTCTCGCCTCTCCACCTTACCACTTAAATTTTCTATCTGGGTTAACTGAAAAATCAAAAATAGGAAAACGGAGGCCTGGAAGTCACTCACCCCAATTCTTTGTAGAAACAGTGGCGCAGCCCCAGTAAGAGCCACATGTGGGTAATGACTAGAGGAAGTCAATACTAACCCATTACATGTTTGTAAAAAAAAAAAAAAAAAAAAGGCTTCATAAGGCATGGATAGTATTAATGGGATCAGAGGAATAGAAAACATTTAAATAAGCTTAAGGAGGCCAAGTACGGGTATGTCCTCTTTCACACCAACTCACTTCCTGAGCTAACGCCTCAGTCTTCCAGGTGTAGCTGATCCAAGATGTGCTCCACCCAATGTCCCTGCCACAGGATCACCTTCCCTCTTTCCCAGAAGTCCTATTTCTGGCTCCCACACTCTCATCTTCTCTTGTTTCTAATGTTCCCTCTGGAACATCGGGAACTTCTGCCTGCATTGGAACCCAGGAGACCCTATCTGCTGTATCTAGACTCCCCCTTGCTGACACGTGCCAAGAGAGCCTGCTCCATTTGCCTGCTTTTAGAATCTTAATTATGCAAGTGAAAAGATCTGCTTTTTCTACACCTTTTACCCCAGAGTGTCAGTGGTTCCTATCATCTCTCATCTCCTTTACAGTGTCAGCTGCAACAGAAAAGAACTCTATCAGATCTAGCTTATCGCTCTTTCTGTTTCTTGGGTGTGTTTTCCCATTACTCAACAACTTAAAACAAGAAACATTCATTATTTCCATTTCTACGTTGTCAGCAATCCAGATGCAGCTCAGTTGGTACCTATGACTCAGGCTCTCTCGCAAAGCTCCAGGCAAAGGGCTCCGGCTCCATTGGAGCCTCATGAAGCCACCTGGCTTGGGAATGTGCATGCACTTTCAAGCTCACTGCTGTGGCTGCTGCTAATTCCTGTCAAGGGTCCTCTCCTGAGGCAGCTTGAATCAAGACACCTGGTTCCCTTCGCAGTTAGTGAAGGAGAGAGCAAGAGAACATGCCCAAGAGGAAACCGGTCTCTGTAACTAGTCTCAGCGGTGACTCCATCATTTTGCCAAGTTCTGTCCATTAGAATTTCATCACCAGGTCTAGGCCAACCTCTGATACACTAATGGCAAATCCTTGGTATATGCGCAGCAGCGGCTGTTCGTTGTCCCTGAAAAGTCTAAAAGGTTCATCATCACTGTTCTAGGGGAAGAAATTACATGGGGCATAAATACCAAGAGAGACAACTCATTTGGAACCACCTGTAAGGCTGCCTACTACACTTCAATGGGCATTCCCATTATCACCTCTATGTTTGAGTACAGCGTAATTACTCAAACATGAACTGGAGGAAAATTTATCAACCCTTCTGGAAAACTTACAGAGCACTGGATGGCACGGGGATTCCATGCAAACGGAAGTCTGACACCCTGGGTTGGAATGCCAGCTCTGTCTCTTATTAGCCAGGTGGTCTTAGTGGAAAACCACTCAACCTCTTTGAGCCTCAGAAAAATGAGAGTATAGGATTCACTGGATTATTGGGAGGACGGAATGATCAAAGAATGTAAAAGACAGTGTTTAGCATATAATAAGTGCTTAATGAAATGAGCTATTATTTCTACTAGCATCACCTAGTTAGTATTTCTATATAACCCATGCAAGCAGAATAACTAAAAAGGAAATCAACAAGGATATAAAAGAACTCAGTACTACTATCAGAAAGAGCCTAAGAGTTACATAGCTCATCGCACCCAACAAGAGCAGCATGCATTCTTTCACCTGTCAATTAAATATATATAAAATAACTGGTACAAACTCTCAATGTTGAATGTGAACGTAATGTATATATAAAAATGTACCAATAAAATCAATTTTTAGAAAAACAGACTTCAACAAATATAAAATAATTAAAATCATGCAGACTGTTGTCTAACCATAGTGAAAGTAAGCTGGAAATTGACAACGGAAATATTATCAATGGTGTGGATTATCTCTCCAAGTCCATACATCTCTGATCTATAATGAGTAATCATCCTAACAAATTTCCTAAGTATTTAGGGAATAAAGATGGAGAGTGAAACGTGAAAACACTTGGAAATTGAACACTTCCACACAATCCATGGGTCAAATATAAGATTTCAAGAGAAATTTAAAAATATATTATCAACCAGCTGAATGGAACACATCAAATTTTCAGGGGCAGGGCTACAGGAAAATTTATAGCACTAAATGTATGCATTACACAAAAAGAAAAGCTTGCAAATAATACTCCCCAAAAAGAGCAAGCAGAAGGAATGTAGTAATATAAGAGCAGAAATTGAAAATAGAAAAACATTCAAGAACAGAGAAACAAAGAGGTAGACTAAACTATAGAGAAAATTAGCAAATCTCTAAAAAGAGTTAAAGATATACAGAATGCTCAAATTACCAAAATCAGGAACAAAACAAGGAATATCACTAGAGACGTGCAGAGATTAAAGGGATAATGGAGGAATATTATTAATAACTCTACACATTTAAGTTTGACAACTCAGACAAAATGTGCCAACTAATTAGAAAACATTATAATATGCCTACTATAAAACAGTTTGAATATCCCTATAATTATTACCAATTTGAGATTCATAATTTTAAGCTTCCCACAGGAAATTATCAAGGCCCAGTTTTCACTGGAGAACTCTACCAAATGTGATGTGAGACTTTAATACTCCCTTTAATAAATCAACACCAAAGAACACTCCCAACTCATTTTATGCAACCTCACAGCAAAACCAGACAGAGATTGTACAACAAAAAAAGAAAAGTACATACCAATGTCCTTTATAAAACAAAGAAATCCTTAAAATATTAACAAGTAGAATTTATCAACATATACAAAAATAAACAGTATAATCAGCTGAGGTTTGTTTCAAGCATACGAACCAGTTTAACCCTCAAAAATTAATAATATCTACCATATGAACTAACGAATAACCACATAATCTTGTAAAGTGATGCAAAGAGGCATTTGATGAAATTATTCTGAATTTATGTAAGACAAAGGAACTAGAGGAGCCTGAAACAATTTTGAAAACCAAGAAGCAAGATTCATTCCACTCAATATCAAACCATATCAAATATATACAATAATCCCAAATATTTAGTAGTGGTGAATGGATACATAGATAAATGTTACAGAATAAAGTGAGAAAGTGATTCACAAAAATATTCCAAAGTGATTTTTCCTAACAGTGCAAAGATGATTCAATCAAACAAAGCCTGTGCAATACATGGTGCTATAAGAATTGGACACATAGACAAAAGAAACCCTAGGTCTCATACTTTAAACAAAAATTAATTCAAAACAACGTATGACAAATGAAAAGGTATAAAACTTTTAGGGAAAATAAAGAGAGGGGAACATCTTTAGGATCTAAAGCTAGAAAATGTTCTTAGGCTTCTCACCAAAAACACGTCTCTTAAAAAGAAAACACAGCAAATTGCATATCATCAAACTTAATCAAAATGTGTAAGTTTTGCCTTGGAAAGACCTTGAGAATGAAAAAGACAAGTATAGACTAAGACAATATATGCAAACTATATTTTCAAGAGAGGACTCATATTTGCAATATATAAATTCAGAATTTGACAGTAAAAAAGCAGCCTAATTAGAAAATGGGTAAAAGATGTAATTTCACAAAATACGTGTATTTGTACATACATCTACAGATGGCAAAAAATCACATGCACAAAGATGCTATTAGGAAAATTCCAATTAAACATGATGAACTACACTGCACCAGAATGGTCAATTAAATACATAACTACATGTATTTCTATAGATGCATAGGTAAAAATATTCATCTAGAAATACCAGTATGTATCAAATTCCAAGGAGGATGTGGGTAACTAAATCACTCATATATTGTGGGTAGGAATCTAAAATAGAGCTACTCTTGAAAACAGTTGGCAATCTCTTTTAAAATCAGACATGCAATGAACATATGACCCAGTAATTACACTGTTGGCATTTATCCCAGAAAAATTAAAACTTATGTTCACTTAAAAACCTGTACACAAGTGTTTATGGCAGCTTTATTTATAACAGCCCCAAACTGGAAATAACCCAGTTTCTTGTCAACAGGCAAATAAATAAACTGTAGTACTTTAATAGTATGGAAAAGTACTCAACAATAATTTAAAAAAATCCAACAACAACAAGCTAGTGATTCATGCAACAACCTGGATGGATCTTGAAAGACTGATGATGAATGAAAAACCCATCCAGGGCCGGGGATATAGCTCAGTGGTTCTGGTGCCTGTCTTGCAAGCACAAGGGCCTGGGATCATCCCCCGGTAACCACTGGGCATGGAGATTCACCCCAGCAGCAATCAGTACCCCATACCACAGTGCCGGGTATGGTGGCTCACGCCTGTAATCCCAGAACTCGGGAGGCAGAGGCAGGAGGATTGCTGTGATGTGAGTTGGAGGCTGAGCTCAGGGCCAGCCTGAACCACAAAGCAAGACCCTGTTTCAAAAAACCTTAAAAAAAAAAAAGAAAAGAAAAAGCCCATCCAAACAGATACATTTTGTGTGATACATCCAAGTATCGGTTTAGAAGTGGTAACATAACAGAGATGGAGAACATTTTAATGGTTGCTCAGGGTTAAGAAAGAAAGGGGGTGTGGCTCTCAAAGGGAAGCAGGAAGGACCCTTATGAGGATGGAAATGTTTTGTATCCTAAGTGTATCGATGCCAGTTCCCTGACTATGTAATTACACTACAGTTGGCAAAATCTTACCACTGAGAGAATATGACATAAGGGCATTTCTTACAGTTACATATGGATCTACATTGGTAGCAAAATTAAAAGTGTACTATAAAATAATAGCCAGCCCCTCTAGCTCTGGTTTTCATTCTCTTTGAAACAAGGTGCTGTTTCTTTCCTACAAAAACAGAAACAGTCTCATACTTGTCTTGCCTTCCTTGCTCTAACATCCCTAACAGAGCCTCTCCCCCATGAAAACCAGAGGCCTGAAGACGCGGCTGGGCTCCATCTCTGTCTCTTCTGTGACCAGTTGAACTGGCCCATGTCATGCCTGGAGAGCAACTCCATTCCGCCCCCATAGCAATGAAGCATGAAGATCCATGGATATTCATTTTGGAAATACAAAGCTCAGAAAACTACAGAAGCAGACTCCCCAACATAAATGATAGTGAGATGGGTTTAATTCTTTCTTATTTTCTTAAAACGCTCAGATGGATTCATTATCTTAGCAGAGAATAATGGTTAATAAACCTTTTTAAAATGCAAAAGACACTATAAAACTTCTGGACTTTGGTCACTTAAAAATCATTATTTTGAAAAGTATAGTCATTAGTTTTTTGATTCAATATTTTCCTCCAGTGCTAGGAATCATTCCGAGGCCACAGAGATGGTAGACAAGTGCTCTACCACTGAGCGACACACAGCTGAGATTTCAATACTTGCTACCTCTCTCTTTCAAAATTCCTATTCACAAAAATTTTTATAGTGCACACAAATAAGAAAAGCATATAGAGGTACATTTAGATTACAAAATCTTCCTTTTCTTGAATACTCATCTGTCCCAGGTTAGCAGAACCATCACTAATATTATATTTATGGTACAATGAGGGATGGAGGGTTTGGGGAGAGTGGTACATAAACATGATGGGCATGCCAGTGTAGTGAGGTGATGGATGTACTACTGCAGATGCTCTCTCCACCAGAAAACTAAAGCATTAAAATAGAAAGTTTTAGAAACACTACCTCTTGATAAAGCTTTCTTAAATTTGTCATGGGCTAGAGAAATGATAGATATTAAATTTACCAAGAAAAAATATAGGAACAAATATTAGAGAAGAAATATGAAATATTGTATCTCCCAACTTATTTGCTGTCTAATACACCAAGCTAGTGTTCTGTACAAATCAAAACATGAATTCTAGGAACAACAGAGGTAACGGGGGCATTGAAGGGAGGCTAATAGGATGGGAAAAAATGAGAATCAAGATACATAGTGTACAGGTACAAATTCTCAGTGAAGACTGTGATCATAATGTACTCCTGAAATGTACCAATAAACTCAATTTGTTAAAAAATGAAAATGGTAAATTGTGCCACAATAAAAAGGAATAACATGCTCATGTATGCCACAATTTGGACAAACCTTAAAAATATTAAGTTAAATGAAAGATGTTAGTCGTCAAAGACCACATTTACTGATTCTACTTATATGCAATGTTCAAAATAGGCAAACTTACAGAGATACATAGCACCTTTATGGTTGTCTATGGCTAGGGAAAACGAGAGCATTGGAGAAGGCCAGTAATTAAAGGGACATGAGACTTCTTTCATGGATGATAAAATTTCTAATAATTATGTAGTGGTGATAGTTATACAACTTTATTAATATATTAAAAGATACTGAATCTTATACTTTAAAAGAATGGGTTATAAGGTATGTGAATTGCATCCCAATAATGTTGTTATTTTAAGTATTCGAATTAGTCTTTCCTTAAAAGGAGGTATCTATATTGATGAGTTCAGTATTTTCTTTTTGATCATTTTATTTCCAACACACTCTAGGATGGAGTTGTCAAAATACAAGTCATAGTCACTGCTCTTAAAGAAATTTTCCTTTTATGAGAAATATTTATGTGCCGAGTATATCATGAAATAGTGTGTTGTTAGAAGCAAATTATATTGATAGTACATCTTGAGAAATTAAAGGTTCAAAGAACTCCACAAAAACTTGAGGAAAAGGGGGAAAGCTTTGTGGAGGAAAGTAATGTGAGCAATAAGTGGGAATTTGGTCAGGGAGGGAAGGGTGCTTCAGGAAGGAGAAATGACAAATGCTGAGTGTGAAGATGGTGTGAGTGTAGTTTTTGATATTTGTCTACATGTGAAATGGGCCTAAGTATTATAATAAGTCTTAGAGACCAGACATTGCTGAGGCACTATGGATAATAAGGGATAGGAAGGGCGGAGCGGATAGCATAACCAGTATCTGAAACTGCTTTCATGAAAATTGAGTCTCCTGGGCAAACCAATCTTTGATGAGAAGCAAGAGAGATTGGACGAGCCACCAAAATGAACAAATACCTGATTCATGGGCCTAATCTGGGCAACAGAGGATCAGGAATAAATTCCATAATTACATCCACTGTAACAAATTCTTTCCTAAGTAGTTTTCTTGTCTGCACTGCATAATCTGAGACAAGACAGGAAAAGGATAGAAGATTGCAACAATCTGCCATTGAGATCCTGGCTAAATACAGAAAGACTAATATTGATATTTATAAGGTGACCAAGTAATTTTCATCAGCCTATTATTACCTATTTTTAATTGTGGAAAAGTCATTTTTATTATTTGTTTTCAAACCAAATAGCATTTCCTTCTTTTCTCAGAATCACCCCCAATTTAGTGAGGAAATTTAGATTTCATTCTTGAGATTTTGAAATTGTTGATCTCCAAGATTAAGTACAGCAAACCAGAGCTGATAGTTCCTCATCCAGGAACATACATATTTGCTTCAAACAATTCTGTATTTCTGGGACAAATTTACTAATCTTTATCCATATAATGTTTAGAAAGTAACTAAGGGAGTATAAATTTGTTTTCCAAGGAAAGGAAGACACAGCAAGTATAAAAGCAAATGAGGAAAGCATAAAAATTATCCTACTTTAAATTATATTAATAAATTAATGGAGGAAGCCCTCCATGACATACTAATATAGCACACACGCACACACGCACATACATTGGACCAGAGATTAGCTCAGTGGCACCATGCCAGCCTCACAAGCACAAGGATCCTTGGTATTGGGAGAGGAAGACCCATATACACACACATACATACACTACCATGTGAGTTTTGTAAAACCTTTATCTAAGATATATACACAGGAAAAATATACAAACACTTAAGAATAGAATTAAGGCTGATTTTTATTTTCTCTATTATTTTTTAAAACTGCTCCATTTATCTTTATTAAAGAGCAGCAAAATAAGATATTTTTAAAATAAATCTAACCCACACAAAACTGAATACACTTCATTCTCACACTAAATTCATTTATGTTTCACGTTAGAGTCAGTGACTAAATTCTAGTTTCCAGGGGCAGATCAAAGAATTCAGGGGTTTGTGCTCTAATTTGATACTATCACAGAAAGGCAGCAACTCAGAAAAGAAAAAGAAAACTAAAATGCCCAATGTTCCCTAGGTAAACCACCCTGTTCCCTTGTCATCTATACAAGGGTTGTCATCTAACCTCAACTTCCAGTCTCCATTTTATTATTCTAGAAAACCACTTTGCATTCCTGTTCCCATCCATCTACACTCTGACCATAGTAATAGCTAATTCTAGTGCCGGAGTCTGGAATGTGATTCAAATGTACTGTCGAAATTATTCTACTGCCCCAAAATAGCAAAAAGAGACTTTGAGAGAAGAGTTATTTCTCAGGATGTAAGTACTAATATTTGGAGGCTCTGATGAGTTCTGTGGATAGGACAGAGCTCAGAAGACTTGGAGCAGTGCTGGCGGGAAAAGTTCTCCGACTGAGAAGCCTCTCCAGAATGAGCAGCTCTTTACCCCAGGCTCCATGGGCTCCCAGAGAAGATGCCTTCTGGATACTCATCTTTCAGTTGCATTATGTCTTACTGTATAAAAGGGGAAAAGTGTCTTAAAAACTCTTCAACATAGGTGAAACTCAAAGTCTCTAAGAAATTCATCATTCAAAAAATCTTTAAGAAAACTTCTATGGGATTATAAAATGTACCAAGAGCCAATGTACAAATAATAGAGAGGGCTAAAGCCCAGGTAAATATCTAATGAGCTCAGCTGAAAAAGCAAATATATTTTAATACCAGACAGATAGAAAATAACAAATGAATGTGATAGGCATTTTGAAAGTTATCTATTTGCTACAATTATGAGTGATTACATCACTTTGCTTTCTACTAGCTATTCAGTATTATTAGTTTCCTATTCTCTCATCTTTCCTTCCCTAACCTTCTCTTTAATCTTCCACATCCTCAATCTCTTTCTTCACTTCTATAACATTTACATTATCTCATACATACCAAGGCCTATATTAATATGTATTTACTTTCAATCTAATTGAAATGGAAATCTGTTGCATCCCCTGTACTTATGATCTCATAATTGAGTGTGTTATGGCCGTTGCTTAGACAGATGGCCCTCCCTTTACACAGAAGTACTGGACTAAAAAATTACCATGCAAGCTAAAGCGGTGCAAAACAATCTTAAACTTCAGTGACAGAAATTGTTTCTTCTGTGGCTCTTAATATTTTTGTCTGTCTCTGCATAATTCATAAAATTAAATCAGCTTATTTTATTTTTAAATGTAGCTCTGTGAAATTGTCATTCTCTTCTCTTAGTTGGATCAGTGTCAACGGTAACATACTTAGTACTTTCAGTGCACCCACCACTGATTTTGTAGTTTTTATTTTTAAGTTCTATCCAGTGATTCCCATACAAAAACAAAAATAGAGGAAATCTTAGAAGCTATTTTTCTAAAAACAAGGTATGCTAATCTTCAGAAAGATGACTTTTATTTTTCAGGTTATTGTTGAGCTCCAAAAAATGACCAACCAACCAAATCCAAATATAGTGAATAGGAAGAAAACTCTTATGCATATTTTGTCCCACTACACAAAAAATTTTAGTGATGGAAAAATTCATCTTCAATTTTAACCAAGGTTTGTTTAGTGATTCATAATTTATTATGTCATTTATGTGGATATTGAGAAACCAAAATACTCTTGGTAGGTGGTTAATAGAAATAGATTTATTCACTTTCTTAATTAACCTCAGTAATGCCCTAATCTAGTACCAATTATATCATTTTCCTGGCAGAAAGTAATAGTCAAAACTTTATTTGATGCATTTTAATTGAAAATCAAAGTGAAGCTTAATGAAGCATTTTAAAAATAAATTGAAGACACATGCAGTTCCTAGGTATTGCCACAATGAGGCATGTGGTGCACTGCTTTGTGACTGTCAGATACGACTACTAAATTCTTCATAAGAATAGTAGTAGGTAAGAAACTCATCATGTCCAGATGCAATTTCATTATTGTATGCAGGGTAAGTATTGAAACCGTCACATTATAAGGAAGGCATACTTCTATGTTCTTTGTAGTTATTACACTGCAGAATAATGGAAAAGAGATGGTTTTTTTCTGGACATACCCAGCTAACTCACAAAAAAAAGATATTATCTGTGTCCTGTTAGTTAAAGTATTCAGGTAAGGTGGTCTCTCAATTATCCTCTTAAGTATTTAACAGTCCTCGCACTGATCACTCTTGCTTTGTCTAACCAGATGGAGAATAGCTGCAGTTCTTAGAGAGCTATAAAAATCACAAATATAGCATATGCAATACAATGACATCCTACTTGCTTGTCAGAGGTAGATCACATTCCATGAAGTATTGGAAATTAAGTTCATTCCAGAGTAGAATGCTAGAGGACAGCTCTCTTGATTAATATATAATTTAGAAATAAATATTTTAAAAATTAGA
Source organism: Petromus typicus (assembly GCA_004026965.1). NCBI lineage: Eukaryota > Metazoa > Chordata > Mammalia > Rodentia > Petromuridae > Petromus > Petromus typicus. Next base: position 26,696 of record PVIR01019869.1, read on the forward strand.
GACTTCAAAATATATAACAAAAATTGATAAGACACAAGAAAAGTCATCAATCCCAAATAACAAGGTAAATCTTTTAGTATAACTCAATGTTTAAGTATTTTAGCAAAAACACAAATATTAACAATATAACAAATTGAGTCTAACAAATATGCATACAGTCCATACTATGCTATTAGTGAAATTAGAAAAGCAGCAGAATAGTTAACAGTGAAAGAAATAATGAAGAGCAGAAAACAGTAAAAGAGAAGACAAAGATAATATTCTCCAGATGTCTTTTTCTCCATTTAATTAATTTCTTCTCTAGGCTTACATAGCTTTAGAACTGAATTCTGCTGTTCAGTGAGCTAATAATTATTCAAATATATTTTTAGATACTACCCTCCTGAGAGGTGGCACACACCTATAATCGCAGCACTCAGAGTCCAAGGCAGGAAGACCCCAAGTTCAAGCCTAACCTGTGCCATCAGAGACTTAGTGAGACCCTGTCTCCAAACAGTGAGAGAATGAGGGAGACCTACCTCAATTCCAAATTACAGAAAGCTTTATGCTATTGAAACCAAAATGAAGCATGAAAAATATACAGAACTTACAGGCCTATTTCCTGTAGAAATCCAGATTCAAATATTAGTTGGCAATCTGAATTCAGCCAATACCTTAAAATATACCGCAACCAAACACACTTACTCCAGAAATATAAGGATGTTTAATAACAAAATTATTTGGGCTGAGTATTTAACTTAGTGCTGTGCCTGCCTTGCAAGGACTTGAGTTTGATTCTGATACCAGAAAAAAAAAAAAAAAGGAAGAAAAAAAAATTTTTTTAAAAAGAAAGGTGAATAAATTTTTTTAATTATTTACTGAAATGTATCATAGCAACCAAATAATTGTGAACATACATGAACAATCACTAGCTCAAATTGAACAACTATTAATAATAAAACCTAAGTATAAAATATAATATCATTAATGTGACTGAAGTTGCTTTCAAAATTAATGTGGAAAGAAATATCAAGTTTAGCCAGGAGAATTTTCAACTAGAACAAAACAGACACACCCTCCCAGATACATCAGATTGCATATCCTGTATGGTATGTATTTGGTAAGTGAATATAAACCACAGGGCATTAGAGCAATTCCACCCATATATGGATATAAATAGAAATAACAATGTCAGATTTAGGACAGACACTACCAGGGTGGTAGAGAAAAGCAGATCAGTGAGTGATTTAAAATGGGGCCTCCAGTTTTATCTGTGTTGATCCAATATCTTTTTTAAAGATTTGATAAATTGCCCAAGACTTTTTGGTGGGTACAGAGGTATTATATTCTGCCCTGTATTTTCTCTATTTGCTTAAAATATTCATAATTTTAAAAGGAAATTAATCCTGAATAACCAGTGTATCAAAGATAAAGTCAAACTGGAAATTTTAAAGTATCTTTTTACAAATGGCAATGACAATACAAAAATGGCAATGACAATACAAAAATGTATGGAATTGCTAAATCTTGGAAACAACCAAAATGTCCATCCACTGGAGACTGGATAAAGAAGATGTGGTTCTTTTATAGCATGGAGTATTATTATGCCATCAAAAATGATAAGATTGAATCATTCATACTCAAATGAATGCACCTTCAGGACATCCTCAATAGTGAAATAAATAGGTCACATATGTGTAAACAAATTTTTTCTCAGGTATGAGAAAATGAAGATGTAAATGAGTTCTAGTATACATAGTTGATATTGTGAAATAGATAATATTTAGAAAGAAAGGGTGTAGGGGCAAATAATGAGGGGGAAAAACATGCCACAGTAACAAAGAAAAAAGGAAATGAAGCTTATATATATAGGGGGTGGGGAGTTGCAGGGTGGGCGGGGGCAGTGGAAAACAACAGAATCAAGTTGTGTCATATTCTGATACATACTCTCAATGTTGAATGCAATGATGATGTGTATTCATAATATACACAATAAAGATTTGAAAAAAACCTAAAAAATAAAATGTATGGGATTCAATAAAAGCAACCCTATAAAGGACAGGTTAACAAGAAATGTTTACATATAAAAAGAAGAGGCCAGGGATTTAGATCAATGATTCTTGCACCTGCCTTGCAAGCACAAGGTCCTGAGTTGGGTCCCCAGTAATCATGTATCATAATGCCAGGTGTGGTGACTTATGCTCATCAGCAATCAGTACCACATACCATAATGCCAGACAGGGTGGCTCACGCTGTAATTCCAACACTCAGAAGGCAGAGACAGGAAGATTGCTACGAGTTTGAGGCTTGTCTGGGCTACATTGTGAGCTCAGGGCTAGTCTGAACTGCAATGCAAGACCCTGTTTAAAAAAAAAAAAAATAAGAAAGATTCCAAATAGCTGAAGATTTTATGTCAAGGAGCTTAAAAAATAAGAAACTGAAAGCAGAGTTATCAGAAAGAATAAAATATTAAAAATCACAATGCAAATAAGAAATCCATAAATGACAGAAAATAACAATGAAAGCAAAACTGGATATTTGAAAAAATAAAATTAACAAACCTCTAGTTAAAAGGTTCAAGTCAATAAAAAAGTAAAGTGGAAGCATTATAATAAATGCCTAAGAAATAAAGATATGTGGAATTATTTTGTAAATAATTACCAAAAAGTGGATCACCTAAAGGAAATATAATCCTCGAAAACTATAACCTGCCAAATTTCAATCATACAATATAAAACAAATTGATAAATACTAGAGAGACTAAAAAAGTAATTTTAAATCTTCCAACAACGAAAAGCCCGGGATGACTTCATGACTAAATTCTACTAAATAAAGAATTATTGTCAAAGCTTCTTAAATTCTTCAAAATATGGTCCTTTATGAACTATTTCTTAAAAAATTTTACAAGGTCAATATTACCTTGATACCAAAGCCAATGAAAATTAATCATATCTGATATATCTGATGAACAATGATTTAAAAATTAGCAAATTTTAAAATTAGCAAACTGAATTCAGCAACATATCCAAATGGTTGCACATTAAATAAGGAGATTTTTCCCTAATAAAGACTTGGTTTAATGTACACAAATCAACCAATGTGATAGTAACACATTAACCTACAAAAATGAGAAACATCTCAAATGACAGAAAAAGCTTTGAAGAAAGTTCAGTATTCTTTCTTGATTTAAAAATGGAACAGTTTTGGTATGAAAGCAAAGTCCTCACCATCTTATAGCCATTTTAAAAAATCCCACAGCTAACATAATCAAGGGGAAACAGGAAAATTTTTTCATTAAAGTGTGGCACAAGACAAGGATACCCATTCTTATCTATTCTATTTCAAGAGTACTAAAAGTATTAGCAAGACAAATCAGGCTAGAAAAAAAGAAGGTCACACAAATTTTTAAAAAGTAAACTTTTCTGTATTTTTAAGTGGCATAATGCTGTACATAGAAAACCTCAAAGATCACACAAAACTAATAAGCAAATTCTGTGCATTTGTAAGATACAAAATCAACACAGAAAATTAATAGCAATCCTATACACAAGTAACAACTTAGCAGATTAAAAAAAATCTTAAATTCCATTTACAATGCCATAAAAATTCAAATAAATTTAACCACGGAAGTGAGAGACACATTGAAAACTATGAAATATTGAAACTAAAGAAGACATAAAAAACTTCCTATGTTCATAGGTCAGAAATAATACTGTTAAAATGTCAATGTTATTCAAAATAATACAGATCTAACACCAATTGAAAAGATGTCTTCATCCCCATGTTCATAGCTGTATTATTTACAATTGATATGGAAACATAAATGTCTTTCAACAGATAAATGAGTAAAGAAAAGATTGAATATCACTTGAGTTGGAGAAAGCTCAATAAAATTAGTACATTTCCATATAGATCTCTAGTATTGTTAGCCACAGAGGTACTAGCATCTTTTGTGCCCAAAAAAGGTGAGACTTGGGCCAGGGATTTAGCTCAGTGTTTCTGGCACCTGCCTGCAAGCACAAGGTCCCAGGTTCAATCCCCAGTTACCACATACAGTGCCAGGTGTGGAGACTCACACTCACCAGAAATCAGTACCACATACCACAGTGCCAGGTGTGGTGGCTCACGCCTGTAATCCCAGCACCTGAGAGGCAAATGCAGCAGGACTACTGAGTTCAGGACCAGCCTGCACTACAAAGCAAGACCCTGTCTCAAAAAATATATATAAATGAATAAATAAAATAAAATAAAATAAAGGTGAGACTTGGCCTGGGAATTTAGCTCAGTGGTTCTGGGACCTACCTCACAATCACAAGACCCTGAGTTTGATTCCTGGTAACAAAAACAAAGGTAAGACTCCCTCAGTATAGACTGAGACAAGTGGGCTGCCCTCCCAAAGGCCAGGAGAAGACAGAAATAACTGTAACATTTTCCTATTACATATTTCCTGCCTTCCCCCCTATCCTTTGCCTCTATTTCTTCTAGCTCTCTGTAAAGTGCTATGGAAAGCCACAACTACCAAACCATAAGGGAGGGATACAGCTAACCAGATAGTTATGCCCCTGACATCCACTACTGTAGATTTTCTCCAAGCAACGAAGAAGCTCTGTTTATGGTATTAGAGAAAAACAACATTTCAGAATATGTATTATTGGTCACAT
>PVIR01019870.1:0-31460 GCA_004026965.1 Petromus typicus
GCCCAGGTCAGGTTCAAGCCTGTTATCTTTCTGTTTCAGCCTCCCAGAGCGCTGAAATTAGAAGTGTGTACAACCTTACCTGCCTAACAAAAGTTTTTTTCATCATGAAAAGTTATAGACATACAGAGATGAGGTTAATGGGCCTCTATTTAATATGAACTCTCCTTGAGCTAAATTTCTTCCTTATCAACCAGCTTCAACCTAAAGTCAGGCATGATGCCACTGAGCTAAATCCCCGGCATGCTTCAACCTAGAATTCACATTAAATAAGGATACTTGTTAAGTCAGAATAATGAGTATGTAATGGTAGAATTTAAAGGAAAAGCTACTGGCCTAATATGTGTGAGCAGAGAGATGATTTGGGTAGCAGAAGGATCTTTCTGTTACTGCTTTTCAAGTCACCCAAGGCAGGTGACCGTCCCCCAACAGGACTGTCTCTTCACGCCTGACACCAGCGCCGACCGTACGGTTCAATAAGCACTGCTGATCAACTCACATAACACTCCTTGAACTTTAATTGAATCCAGCCAGGAGTCAGAAACTAAGAATTATGTGAACACCACTGAAAATTTGTCTACAGACATTAAAGGAAATCAAATGGCTACATTTTATAATATCTAATTTTCAATGTAACAACAGTGAATTTCAGAGAAGTCAAATTTCCTCCAAAAGTTGACTGAACAGACACGAGGAAGCAGAGGTAGAGAGAACAGTAGAGAACCTGAGCGTGTCATCTGGAGGGAAGCGTGTGTGGATCGTGGGCTGGATCACGGGACAGACCCACAGCTATGAGCTCTCTGTCCTGCTGAGCCACAGTCAAGCCTCACACTTGGAAAGAGGAAGGAAAAATAGATGTCACTCACTGATGTAGACTAAAGACTACTAATATCATCAATCACAAATTTGGCTATTAAGATTTATAGGAAGTGGGCCGAGGAGTTAGCTCAGTGGTTCTGGTGCCTGTCTTGCAAGCGCAAGGACCCGGGTTCGATCCCCGGTAACCACATACCATACTGGGCATGGAGACTCACCCCAGCAGCAACCAGTACCACATACCACAGTGCCGGGCATGGTGGCTCACGCCTGTAATCCCAGCACTCAGGAGGCAGAGGCAGGAGGATTGCTGTGATGTGAGTTGGAGGCTGAGCTCAGGGCCAGCCTGAACCACAAAGCGAGATCCTGTCTCAAAAAACCTAAAAAAAAAAAAACCAAAAAAACAAAAGATTTATAGGAAGTTAGTGATTTCTTTTCTGACTTGCTTAAGCCTCTTGTAATGACAGGGTAGACTTCTAGAAGGGATCACACCATTTGGTCTGTTTAATACGTATCTTTCCTGATAGACTATGAGTCCTAGAGGGCAGGCACTGATTCTTATTCAGTGCTAAATTTTCAGTACCCACGGTTGAATGGATACTTCATGTTTGTCAAGATTAAAATATAATTAAAGAGCCCCAACTTTGTCCCAATGTTCAGTTTAAAAACCAAGGAAGCTAGGCATGATGGTGCATGCCTGTAATCCTAGCACTCAGGAGGCTGAGGCAGGAAGATTGCCATGAATTTGCAACCTGAGCCCCCACGTGAGTTCAAAGCCAATCTAGACTACATAGTTATGCCCTATCTCAAAAATAAACAAACAAAAAACAATCATGGAGCCAGACATGGTGGCATGTGCCTATCATCCCAGCTACTTAGGAGACTCAGGGAGAAGGATCACTTGAACCCAGAAATTGAAGGCCAGTTATTTCAAAAAAAAAAAAAAAAAAAAAAAGCCAGTCCTCTCTACATTGTCTAAGCGAAATATATTGTCATCTACATCAAAATTAATTGAAAGCAAGATGGAAATATATTTTTGATTCACCTTCAAAAGGCATTGGTTGTGGCCAGATGTGGTGGCACAGGTAACACACAATTGTAATCTCTATTAGAGCCAGAGGTATCTTGAGTCTGGGCAGTTGAGTGACTTAGTGATAATTTGTCCCCAAATGAAAAATAAAAAGCTGGAAAGTAGTGGCTGAGGATGTGGCTCAGTTTGAAGGTCTTAGATTCAGTCTCTAGTACTGCCACAAAAAAATGGCACTGGTAGCATAAAAAAGAAATGTCAACTTTAAAAAATTAATTCTTTGCATCTTTGTCTTTAAATACAAAATCAGGCAAGCCCTCAGAGGGAAGTATATTTTCATTCTGTACAGATTCCCCTGTGCTTGATGCTTTGTTTACTGGTTGATTAAAGGGCACCATTCCTCCTAAGGACAAGGGACTTTGCAAAGAATCACCAAATCAAAAATACTCTTCAGATCACACTCACTCTCGGAGAGGGATCAAATAAAGCAAGGTCATAAGGAAACCAGCCTCGGAAGTGAGAGGAAGGGCTACAAATATGGTTGGTATGATTCATTACTGCTGAATCACATACAGCCCAACATGCCATTCGTGCTTTACTCCTCCCCGGAAACCCCACACTAAGTCTCTACAGATGCATTTGTTATCAACACCTGCAATAGTAACACTACCACTGAGCGTACCACCTTCCAGCGTTGTCTGATTCTGCATTCTTGAGCATGTTCTGTAGTGTGCACACTCTTACTGCTATTTTGGGACAGATAAGGCTTCCAGAGACTTTGCTGAGAGGCGTCTCCCAGAGATTCATCCACAAGTCCAGGAGTTACTTGTTTTGTAAAACATGACCACGCAGTGCTTCTCTGGGCGTGCCTCATTCCTCCCAGGCACCAGTGCTAATGTCATTAACTCCGGGTAACACATGGCTCTCTGTTATGACTATCTGCTCATCTCCACAGCAAATGATATTTGAACCCAGGCGCGTCTGACTTGAGAGAATTCATTTTTATCCAATAGAATGACAATTTCCACTGAGACGGTCCACAGACCACTTGTGTTTAGAGGTTCAAGTCTTACAGCTCCACTAGGCCATCGCCGTTTCCCTGGTTCTTATTTATTTATTTATTTTAGGTTTTTTGAGACAGGGTCTCGCTCTGTAGTTCAGGCTGACCCTGAGCTCAGCCTCAAACTCACATCACAGCAATCCTCCTGCCTCTGCCTCCCAAGTGCTGGGATTACAGGCGGGAGCCACCAGGCCCGGCACTGTGGTATGTGGTACTGATTGCTGCTGGGTGTGAGTCTCCACACCCAGTATAGTATGTGACTACCGGGGATCGAGCCCGGGTCCTTGAGCTTGCAAGACAGGCGCCGGAACCACTGAGCTAAATCTCCCCCCACCCCCGCTTCCCTAATTCTATGCGGCATCATATGCTCCACTAATACGTGAGGCTAAAGCTTCAAGAACCCCGTGCCGGAAGCAGCAGGCAGAAATTTTCATGCATATAGACTCAAGCATATACTCATGGCAGGATCAAGGGTCGAGGCAGCCAGGACCAGTCAGGTTCTTGAGACAGAGAACTAGACGAAGGGAGGATCGCTGGTCCTGGGAGATGGACAAAGAGAAGGGCCCAGCAGCGCACGGCTCACAGATAGCTAGTGACTCTGGCGTCAGTGAATCTAGAGTGTTTACTGCTTGCTGGCACGGAGTAAATATGACTTGAAGAAATAAACCCCACCCCCAGTAGTGGTAAGAGCACGAAGCAGCCAGGGTGTGTGCCTGGTTTTCCCTCAGCTTCAGCCCTGGGGGAAGGGCGCTAGCAAGCCAGGGCAGCACCCTGCGTGGGGAGGGCCTTACCCTTTCATGGATCTGTGCGGGAACGTTTGAAGGAACAGCTATGAGCCATGGGGTAGAATATTAGATGGTAACTAGTAGGAAGAGCATGGCGAGGAGGCCGAAAGGATTAGGTGGCCAACAGACGCCAGCACAGCTGGTGCCCGAGCAGGAGCCAGCCCCAGCCCCCTGCCCCGGTGCAGTCCTGCGTGTGGTCCCCACGTCCTATCTTTTTTCTGAAAAGGGTCAGAGGCTTGTATAGTGTCTTAGGTCTTCATAGTTTTCTTCACTGTAACTAGAGGTTTCTGCAAGTATCACATAAAGTCAGACTTTTTCCCAACTTTCCTTCACATTTAATTTGGGCACAATTTAAGCAAAAGTAACATTAAAAATGGACCATCTGCCTTACAATGAAATAAACAGCAGTGATTTGGTATGGATTCATCATACCAGGGAAATGGTATCTAATTGTGTTTTCTTGCTTTTCTTAGGACACTGGAGACTGAATCCGTGGGTGCTCTACCACTGCACCATACTCCCATGCCATTTTAGTTTTTATTTGAAGACAGAGTCTCACTAAGTCGCCCAGGCTGGCCTTGAACTTGCAGTGCTCCTCCCTCAGTCTCCTGAGTAGCCAGGGTTACAGTTATGGGCCAACATGCCCGGCATTTTATCATGTTTTACAGAAGGAATAAAATTCCAGCTCACCGATGGTACCACTGAGGGTTACTGGTCGGCAAGGTGGTGACAGTGGTGGAGTCACCATCGGTCACTCATCGGACAGCTTGGTGGCTGTCTTTCCTCAATGCCACTGTCCCCAGGTACATACAAGGTGACAGAAAATAGCCTTTGCTTTGCCATTCTTTTCACAGTCATTTGTAAGTAACCATGTTGATCGACTCGCACATAGAAATGTCCTTCTGTTGGAGTTCAGTTGCTGTGCTTGCTGTCTACCCATCATCTGTCCTCACACAGCCGAGATTCAACGAACTTCACTCTTGGCGCCATTAGCTAAAATATCAGCCAGCAGAACCAGACACTCTGATTTCACCAGTTTCGGGGGAGATTCTGGGCTCACAACGGAGTCACCCAAAACACAGGACTGCTCCTTGGCTTCACAGTTTATCATTTCTCATCAACTGTCATCAACTCTCGTGCCATGTCTCATGTTAAATGCCCATTTGCATCAGTGACATTGGTCACCTAGATCTGATTTTCCCCTATTATGGAAGCACTGTCACTTTAATCATATGTGTTAAATGCACATTATTTGGATGATTCTATTAGGTACCAGAAATTCCAAACTGAGTAAAAATTGTGCCATTAACTATTGATATTCTAGCAGAAAAGACAGCTGTAAACAGCAATGGAATTATGTCACAGTGGAGGCCAGTGCACAGAGCCTGGATCGAGGAAGACTCTGGAGGAGCTCACACCTGTACACACTTCTGTGTGAACGAATGAAGCGGTCATGTCGTGGGTTAGGACAGGGGAAAGTGCAGGTGGTGTGCTTGGGTGCTTGGGGGCAGTATGTAAAAGAGCACCTGTGAGAGGGAACACTCAGGAGCCAGGATGCATTGGCTGAGGTGCAGAACATGCTTACCTCAAGTGGCAAGAGAGGGGGTGGTCATTAGGGAGTGGCCAGGACACTAGGACTCCTTGGATCCTGAAGAGTAATCTGGGATTTGTCCTGAGGTAGTGGGAGCCATGTAAGGCCACTAGGCAGAGTGTTTGGATTAAATGAATTTTACAAAGGTTCCCAGGAGCAGAAGAGCAGAACAGAGGTGAAGAAGCAAGCTGGGAAGTTGCCGTCATCATTTAGACAAGTGATAACAAGCCAGGCATCGTGACACATCCCTATAGTGCCAGCACTATGGGATGCTGAAGCAGGAGGATCCCAAGTTTGAATCCAGCCCTGGTACCTTAATGAGATCCTGACTCAAAATTTTTAAAATGGGCTGGATATGGGGCTGAGTGCAAAGGTCCTGGGGTCAGCCCACAGTTCTAGGGGAAGAAAGCAATGACAGCTAAAACCAGCACACAGGCTCAGGAGGGATGGTGTGGAGGATATTGAGAAGGTGGAATTTATAAGAGACTACAGGGCGGGAACCAAGGGTGATTCACTAATCTCACTTGAGAGATGGAGGGTGTAGCACCAAGTGCTAGGAATGAAGCTGACTTTGGTTTCAGACACCCAGAGATGAGTCGGTTAGTCCAATCCTCTCGCAGCATCACCTGGAGCGCTCTCGCTCTCTCTCTCTCTCTCTCTCATTTCCTTTATGACACAGTATTTGACTGAGGGGTTGATCTACAGAGAGATGTGCTGCTGTTGTTTGTGATCTGGCCAGCTGTCCACTTCCCTTGTGGTGGGCAGTGTGCACTCTCTGCTAGAAGGGAACGTGGGGTCCAGACCTGGACCACTAGATTTCTGCCTTCTACCCCAACTCAGCTCTCACTCTGACCACTGGCTGTCACATGGGGCATTAGCAAAACACCTAACTTAGCTTAGAACATCGCAGAAGACTTGGTATAGCTTGTCTGTTTACCAAAGGTCCCCACAGGCCTAGCAGTTGGCAACTAATATGGCACGAAGCACCTAAAGGTATGCACAGGTCTGCTCCAAAGGCTGCTGGACTTGGCCTATCCAGCACTGCCGGTGGCTGCTGCTCTTGCCCCCACTGTCTTACCCACCTGATCTTGCTGCCTTGCTCAGAATGGACTTGAACTTGTGATCCTTCTGCCTCAACCCTGGCCCCTCAGGTGCTAGGATTACAGGCATATACCAACATGACCTGGTTCTCTGCCATTCTTTTTGGGGAAACACATCCTTTTTTCTCCCCTTTCATATTTTGCTTCTTTTCTAATGGTCTTGTACATCTTGGCTTTGAACTAGAATGGCTTGGCTTTTGGTGCTAGTACTACCAGGTCCCCATGGTCTTCAGGTCACACTGTGCTGTATCAGGGTTTTCGGCTCACGCCCACCTGCCTATGGCTTGAGGCTCTGCGGCATGAGACAGTGAAAGGCTGTTCAGTGTTCAGGCTAAACCACACAGTGCTGCCCCCAGCTGGTGTTTGGATCAGTATGCCACGAGGAGTTCTGCTGAACCATATGCAATTCCCAAGAGCCAATCATTTTGGCTCTTAAATGTGACACTTTATTTGCACCTACCTAACAGAATTATTTCACTTCTGATAATTAACTCTATGCCTGATTCATCTACCATGGACCAATGATTTCACCACAGGAAACAAGACTCTAGGAAAAACATTTTTTTGTTTCTTTTTTCTTTTCTACACATTCTAGCTCACTGCTTAGTTACATCTCTGCTTGCTCTGACACATCAAAACCTAATTCCAGATGCACTAATGTATTTTGGCTGCTCAGTCACACCCACTTTTTCTCGTTGTGGATGGAGAGTCAGTTCACCACTAGAAGTGGAGGTACACAGAGGCTGGGGGGCAGCTCAGTGGTAGGGAGCTTGTCTTAGATTCATGAGGCCCTGGGTTCTATCCTTAGCATGGCATATACATCTGTATCTATCCATTTGTCTATTCACTGTCCATGTGTCAGTATTAGATATGGCATTTGCACTTGGAGGCTGACCTGCTGACCTGTCTCATCCTCCAGGCAGGCAGGCAGTGGATCTCCATTGATCTGTACTAGTCACTGTACAGTTACCAAGTGTGACATTACTCCATGGTAACATTCTAAGCAGGAATGATTATAGCTGTACTATTTGTTTTTAATGTAATGGAAAATGGATTTATGGGTTATGGCTAGAAAGCAATAGGAAGTTTTATTTAATAACTTTATATTTTCATTCTTCTTCCCTTTTTTGGCATTTATTGTCAAGGTATCTTGCTATATAATTTACCAAGATGTCTTGCTATATACTGTAGCTAAGGATTTTTTCTCCCTAGGAAAGTGTGTTATCTAATTAGTTTACAGAAATATAAACCTATGAGTCAGTTTGCTCCAGAGAAGTAATTATGGTGTGTGTGTGTGTGTGTGTGTGTGGGTTTGTGCTATACTGGGGATTGAACTCGGGAACTCAGAAGAGAAGTAATTTTCCCCATTGTGTATTTAAACCACAAAAACACGTATAGGCCTGGCCTTGCTAATCACTGGAAGTGGTTCTGGGAGCTGGTATTGTGTCTTTAAGGTAGTTCTACACTTTTGCTTAATGGAGAGTCTCTGACTTGTGAGTCCCCAGAACTAATTTATTTGCATTCATAATTTTTGATTATCACGCAGTTCTTTGATTAGAATGCATTAGAATGCTATTAGAATGCATTTTACAATTTCAGTTTAGGTAGTTTTACCTTCCTATATTATTTATATAGGACTTGAACAGAAGGTTTACATTCCCCGAATTTCTGTGGTGTTGGAGTTGAAGCCTTTGGAAGATGATCTAAGTCATGAGGTCAGAGCCCCACTGATAGATAAGTGATTGAAGAAAGGCCACCCTCGGATCTCTCTCACCCTTTTCCAGCAGGTGAGGACCCAGGGGGAGGTCCGCGGTCAGTTGTAGAGGAGGATCCTTGCCAGAGCCCCACCATGCAAGCACCTTGATTTCATACTTCCATCAATCTCGGTTGTTTATGGTATTTGTTATAGCAGGCTGAGCAAACGCAGACAGCACTGTGGCAGTCCTCATTCTGTGGACAGGGAAACAGTGCAGGGCTCAGTCACCTTGGCCACTTACCGCTAGTGAGCACATACCCTAGCAGCTGGCTGTAGAGATGCTCTGCACCACCACTGTGACCAAAGAATTTTAAGTTGAAGAATGCCATCAAAGCAGGTTTATGTATTTGTTTCTAAGTCCTCCTGGGCCCTGGGCAGGGAAGAAGCCCGATGGAAGAGCGGTGGAGGAGAGGATGGTGGGAGCTGAGCTCCAGAACAGAGGCGGAGGAGGGAGGGCCACAGTTGGAGAGCTGGAGCAACAAACTGACGCGCAGTGGGAAGGACAAAGAGCGGTGGAGCGCGGCTCCTCATAGTCCGGGTCAGAGGAGTTGAGGGGCAGGAAGCCAGGAATCCAGCAACATCTTGCAGACAGAACTGGCTGACCCGGTCCAAGGTCCAATGTGTGCGGTGGCTGTGTCAGTGTTGTTCTGTGTGGGACCGTCTACCTCGGGCAGCGCAGTGATAGGTACAGTAGGCCCTCAGTAAACACGTCCCTAATGACTGAAAGATCAATATAAATCTGTCCTGAACTCACAGGAGGGTCCAGGCGACGTGGGCTGCTTCGGCTACACAGTCCCAACTGCCATCTGATTGGATGGGCTTGTTCTGCATTCTGGAGAAAACATGTAGAGATCACTGATGTGCCAGAATTGGCTCTTACTGGCTCATGACAGCTGACAGCTAAATTTCTGGGTGTCTTGAGAATGGATAATTAAGTACAGTCATTAGGTAAATTAAGTGGCTACTAACTGCATGTTTCTTTCCAACCTCTCTTTTAGTGACATTATGAAGGCTGCTTGTAATGGGCTCTGGTGGGAATATTTACACCACAGTAATCAGGGAGAGCCTTAAGATGGGTTGATTTAGTTTTAGTCTGGGCTCTAAACTTAAAAGAATAATGGAGTCAATGTTAATCATACAGTTTAATTTAAAATGTACTGTATCTGTAGCCATTGTACTTATAGTACAGAAAATTGAGAAAATATTCTGGTATTCAAAAACTATCATTCAAGTCAGCAAAGAAATGGCTCATGCTGTCAATGTCCGAGTGAAGTTCTGATGTACGTCTGTCTTTCTTGTTTCAGTGGCATGTCTGTAATCCCAGCACTCTAGGAGACTGGGGGAGGAGGTGTGTAAGTGTGAGCCAATCCCAGGCATCTCCACAATTTAGGAAGAATTTGTCTCAAAATAAAAGTAAATATAAAGATAGTGACCAACATTCTTGTGAGACCTACACTTGTCAGTTGCAATGATAGGTTGTTTATAAGAACAAGCATTTGGCAAAACCACCAAAAGTTTCCTATGAGAACCACTTGGCTATGTGGAGTTAAAATGAAGCACATGGTTTATTTTTGTAAGTGTATGCTACAAGTCCTCTATGTCATCTCAGTCTATAAGGTGTATGCAATCAGGTTTTGGATTGTGGAAAGCTGGCTGTCAAACCTTTTCCACAGTGTTCCCACCCCCCACACACTCAAAATAAGAACGAAATAACAAAGGTTGAATGAAGAAGACAATGTCCAACAGCACAGAACATTACCTTGGGAGGGGAGAGATCATAATGTTTATCCAGCAGCACAGACATGGACAAGCTGGATAATTTATTTATATTTTTGCAGTGCTAGTGATGGAAATCTACAGTCACTACATGTGAGGGCAAGTGCTCTACCCCTGAGATACACTGCCAGCCACAGGCTGCATAATTTAAATGTTGAGTACAAAGAAGGAGAAGTTCTGAACCAGCAGGCCATTCATACTGTACACCTACCATCCTCTGTAGTCTTACATGACCAGGACACAATTAGACACTCCAGGGCTTGTGACAGCATGCTGGCTTTCATTTCCATGTGCTACTGCTTCACCCCAGAGAGACGGCCCATCTCTCCTTCCTCCAGTGGAGTTTAGCATCCCCGTCTTCCTCAGGATGGTAGGAGAGGTGGGAAGCAAGCTACTCAGGACCTCCTGGCACAGCCCAGTTCACGGTGAGCACTAGTCCACAGAACAGATCTATCACTGGAAACAATCATGGTGTGAGCTCTGCTGCCGAGAGCACAAATCTTCTGAGACTTGTCAGGGGACTGTGTGGTATTTTTGTCCTCCTTGGAGACAAGAAAATGAAAATGAGTCTATGACACAATGTTATTGTGATGGGACTATGACCTATAGAGCATTTCATAATTATTATTTCTCACTTTTTTTTTTTTTTGAGGCAGGGTCTCACTTTGTGGTTCAGGCTGGCCCTGAGCTCACCCTCCAACTCACATGACAGCAATCCTCCTACCTCTGCCTCCCGAGTGCTGGGATTATAGGCGTGAGCCACCACGCCTGGCACTGTGGTATGTGGTACTGGTTGCTGCTGGGCGTGAGTCTCCACACCCAGTAATGTATGTGATTGCTGGGGAATTGAACCCAGGCCCTTGCACTTGCAAGACAGGGGCTGGAACCACTGAGCTAACTCCTTGGCCCCTCACTTCACTTCTAAAGCAGTTCCCATTAGGGTTGCAGAACTTGCCTATGGCCCTGCATGAGAAGTTAAATTAAAAAGTGGGGCAAGATGCTTGTTTTCTGCACAGCATTTGCAACTTCTAGTGTCCTTCAAAGATTAATTGTGCAACTATAGGATGTTATTCTCAATGAATTTTTTTATTGGGGGTAGGTTAGTCTGACTCTTTTGGGGGCTCCTGGGGATTGAGCCTAGTCTTTGCTCATTTTTGTTTTTTGAGACAGGATCTTGCTATGTAGCCCAGGCTGGCCTTGAGCTTGTGGCAATCCTCTTGTCCCAGCTGCGGCAGTGCTCGGATCATAGCAGAGTACCCACCGTGCCTGGCTTTAACTTTTTTACTTTGAGAGAGAGTCTCAGTTAAGTCACTAAATTGCCTAGACTGAGCTGGAATTTGCGACCCTCTTGCTTCAGCCTCCCAGAATGCTGGGATGCAGGCATGTACCACCATGCCTCACTGTACTGTTATAATGACATTTAGGAAACTACCTGTAGGACTTCACTTAAAATTAGACACTGAGTATACAAATGGTCAGTGGTTAGAGCACATCTTAAAAATATAACTCGGATTCACAATCTGCAGCAGTGAACCCAGGAAGCCAGTCTTCTTTCTGCAAGTCAGACTTGTAGGGAGGAAGATGTTATTTCCAGCAACAACCCCGGAAAGCCTGACAAAAATCCCCATAACAACTGGCCAGGACTTGACTAAACACAGGCTTTTTATCCTCACTTCCAAGTCAGCACCACCAGAGAAAGGCAAATGTGCTCCTTTACCAAGCACAGAGGATGCTGTTTCCTTCTGGTCAGCACCTTCCACGCAGGGCGCCCTGCAAAGCTTCCTCACATTTGGGTCCCTGTCAGAACACAGGAGACAGGCCCATACCCTTTCTATACTGAGCTCTTGATAACTTTTTGTTTGCATTTGGTTTTGTTAGTTTCCACAAAAGGAAAACAAAAAAGATCTCCAGGTGATTTAGGCAACCTGTCCTCCTGCACCAGTGGGCAAGGCATGCAGCAGCTCTCGGCAGCGGCTGTCAGGGGCCCCAGGCCAGCTCTCGGGGTGGTCCTGACCGGGGTCTGGACGTCTTCGAGGGAAGCACAGGCATGGGCCATCTCTCCTTCCATGACACAAACCCCCAGTGGGCCTCAGCTATTTTCTCCTTCCATCTGAGCAGCCAATATGGGCTCCCAGGACACGTTTGCTTTCAGATCACGATTCTTGAGCCCTTGACCTTTATTTCTGGCAACTCAAATGTTTAAGTCTAAGAGTTCAGAAGAGATGTTTCATTTCGTAAATCACTTACCTAGCCAGCTGTAGTTATGTTTATGACCACATTTCTGATAGGAACTCCCAAACCCCAGAAAGCAGACTTTACTGTGTCAGCCCAGGTAATCCATAGAGTTGGCTGAACCCAAGTGGTTCTTGTCCCCAAATGGAGTGAAAGATATGTGGCACCTCCAATTAAACAGGAGGCAGGGATCTCGCAGTAGTAGTTAGGAATGGAAGTAAGCTAGGTTTGAATGAGTCTATCACCCTCCATTTCAATTGTTTCAGAAAAGACTACACTTACGTTGGTAACAATTGCAAGGTGAGTAAGTAATATTTACATTTGACTGGTTGTAAAAGGGCTAGACAGCTCAGTGAAAGGCGAGCCC
Source organism: Petromus typicus (assembly GCA_004026965.1). NCBI lineage: Eukaryota > Metazoa > Chordata > Mammalia > Rodentia > Petromuridae > Petromus > Petromus typicus. The sequence goes on from PVIR01019870.1 coordinate 12,508, forward strand.
TGGATTGATTCTACCTACAGGAAAGGGGGAAAAGCGGGGAGTTTGCCTTAGGTTGTCAATAAAATCCAGAGCAGCACAGAATTTGTGGTTGGGAATTTGAAACATCCAGTCCAGTTTTTCAAAACTTATTCCTCAGATCAGTAATCCTATATAGTAGGATTCCACAGTACAAAATGTCTGAGTAACATTGCACTATGTTTACTCTCTCTGGTGACACATATTAGCATACTGATTTCTGGGAAACTGTACAGTTAAAGAGAACATGTTTTAATCAGTGAAATTACTGGGGATGTATGGGACATGCGTTGGTAAATTTTTAGTTCAAAAGTACTTTTTAATTGAATACAATAAAGCCCTAAGTGGCCTCCACAGTTTTGGTGGCAGACTTAAGAACAAGCCCCTAATCTCTGCATCTCTGTGGCCCTGGGGCCTATGAAGGTCTGTGACCTGCTTTAAGGCTGGGTTTCGACACAGCTTGTTTTAGGGGGAGGTGAGGGTAACTTCCCTGCTTTTGGTATTTTCTCAAATGTCAAGGTGCTATGTTCGGAGCAGTGCATCCTGAGCCCCTTCTTTCCCCAAAAGTCTGGCAAGAGGGTTTTACTGCCATCACAAGAGTGTACTTTTCTCAGTTTGTCCAACTCAATGTTACCATGGTTGGGTTGCTGATATCATTTCTATTTTGCTTTATTTTAGGACACTACAATCGCAACCATGCATTCTTGTGTTCTGACATTTGGATGCAAGAAAATCTTAGCTTAACTGCATTATTTTTAGCCATTCCTATAATGTGTTAAGGATTTATAAAGTATTGTACCAGGATCCACAAAATAGCCCCTTAGTACTCATGTTCTATCTTGCTGGTTTTTAAATAACTGTTTTCAAATACCAGTCCTTTGCTCTGCATAAATAAATCACTTTTTTTGAAGTATAATCTTGAAAGATTTAATTATTTGGATGCAGAAAGTGATACTGACATGCTAAACAGGACAAACAGGCTCAGAACTAAGGTCTCTCTGACCTTCCTCTAACTTGTCTTGATTCTTTTTAATCTTTTTTTTTTCACCTGAACCTCCTAAAGAGGCTTTCCTTGAAGATATATTCAAAGGAAGTTCCCTTCCCAGAGAGAAAACAATTGCAATGAAATTTCAATGACTAAAGATTAACACTGAGAAAGGACTGAAAATCAAGCACCTAGAACTTAAAAATTTATCTGTTTTCTGTTTCATTTCCCTAAAAATAATATACCACGGTTCATAAGCCTCAATCATCTGGCTCTTTTATATATCTTTTTAAAGAAATGAGAGTTGCTATATTGACCAAACTGGCCTTGAGCACATGTTGTCAAGTGATCCTCTTGCTTCAGCTTCCCAAGAAGCTGAAAGTTACTATTAGGCGTATGCTTACATGCCATGCCCTGCTTCACCTGTCTTTGATTTTAATTTTGTGCGATATCCGTGCATAGTCTATAAGTCTTTTCTCCTGCCAATCTCTCCTCATTCTGTTTGGGCAGACTCAATTACTGAACCTGCATAATACAAGTTTGAATTTCCCTGAAACATTATGCGAGATGGGCTGGGTTAGCACAGCCAGGGACACAGCTGGACATGCCCAGCCGTGTCAGTCAGATGTGGACAGCGGGGCTACTGCAACAATCACCTAGTCAGGGACCAAGAGTGGGACGGGGCTGTCACTGCTTCTAGCTCACTTGCAGACAGATTCTATAAATAGCAACTGACATTCCACAAACTAAGAAGGTGTGTGCAATATGGTCTCAAGAAGCTGAGTTTAGTTTGCAGCATGGACAATTTAGCAAGATCCTGTTTTTTTTTTTAAGAGGCCAGCTGGGGATTTAGCTGAGTGATTCGATCAAGGGCCTGTCTTGCAAGCGCAAGGTCCCAAACTTGATTCCTGATTTTTTTTTTTAAAGGAGCCTGGAGCTGTAGCTCAAGGCCCAGACCCTGGGCTCACTGCCTAGTAATAAACACATGTGCACACGTACGCGCGTGCGTGCGCGCAAAAACACACACACACACACACACACACACACACACACACATTTGATTTAGTCTAGTCTGACCCATCCCCTCTTCCTGGGAAGTATTTGTGAAGAATAACCAGGTACATCCCAAAGGCTGTTGTACCTACTCTCCTGCTATTTCCCTGGAGTTCAGGCTGGGTATAGTCTACACTGGCACCCATAGGAACTGTGGGTATAAGCACAGAGAATGCTTACTGGCCCACCCCAGGCGAGAGAAAGTCCTGGAAGCAGAGGGCTTGTGGGGGCAGAGAAAGGCAGTGACAGGCAGGAGTTACTATGGTCAACTCTAAGTGGTCTAAGGACTAAGACTATAGCCAGAGATCCTGAGCGGTCCATAACACTCTGTGGCATACGGAACATCTTCCCTTCCAAATGTCTGGATCTGGATCACCACAGGGTCCTTCTCCCATTGCTGTTGGAAATTGGGTCCATGGATTTTTTTTTTTAAGGTTTTTTGAGACACTGTCTCGCTTTGTGGTTCAGGCCAGCCCTGAGCTCAGCCTCAAACTCACATCACAGCAATCCTCTTGCCTCTGCTTCCCAAGTGCTGGGATTACAGGCGTGAGCCACCACGCCCAGCACTGTGGTATGTGGTACTGGTTGCTGCTGGGGTGAGTCTCCACGCCCAGTATTGTTATGTGGTTACCAAGGATCGAACCCGGGCCCTTGCGCTTGCAAGACAGGCGCCAGAACCACTGAGCTATATCCCCGGCCCCGGGTCCATGGATTATTCTAATGGGCAAGACTGACTGGCTCTTTATCAAAGGAATGCTTTCTTTCTGGATTTGCAACAAAGGAGTCAAAACACTAACGTGGATAAGCTGCCATATTCCTAGGACTTATGAGCCTCTTCCCATCAGGAGGAAGTTCTTGAGAAAGCAGAAAGTAGGAATGAGAGGACCTCATGGGCCTGAGCACAGAAAGAAAATCATTCCTCTATGATGATGCTTGTCCTACACAGGGGTCATGCTTGCGCAGCACTCTGGTGTCTGGGCTGCCTTTCTACTTGTTTCAGCTATACCTGAGAAAACGTACTGCATTACTACTGAGCCAAAGCAGATTCTTTTTGGGAGGGGAGGTCTTAGAGACTTAACTCATGGCCTTCACACTGAGCCACATCTACAGCCCTTTCTTGTTTTAACATTTTGAGATAGGGTCTTGCCACGTTGCCCGGGCTGGGCTTGAGCTTGTGATTCTCCTGCCTTCACCTCCCAGGGTTCGGGGTTACAAATGTGTGCCATCATGCACACATGTACTTAGTTCCAAAGTACAACCTCCTCCTTCTGTCCCTCTCTCTCCAAAGTACCGGGGAGTGAACTCAGGGCCTTGTGCTTGCCAGGTGAGTATGGCGCCACTGAGTTACATCCCTGGGACAAAGTGTAAGCTTTTAATGGGAGGTTTGTAGGAGATCCTTGAAGTGACAGTTGGTAAAGCAGAAAATACATAGTTCATATAAAAGGAGAAATTACAGACCATTTGAAAGAGCTCAAAGACCCCTAGACCTGGACATTTCCACCAGACCCAGGCAAAAACTGTCTATAAGGGTTTTTGTTTGTGGAAGGAGGAGTGGTTAGAAAAGGGCTTGATTTTGGCAGATCTCCCTTGCTAATGGACTAAGTGATGAAAATGTAAAGAATGTAACTTGGGTGGAAGGTGAAAAAAAGAATGTAACTCAGAGATCATGAGTTTTCATAATAAAATGAGATACATTTTGATTATTCAAAAGAGATAATGAGTTTTCATAATAAAATGAGATATTTTGATTATTCAAAATTCAAGGGAGTTAGCCACATATAACTATTACTATTAGCAGCTAAATTTATAATATTATAATTAAAAACAATCCATAATTAGAACTGGTTAGAGTTGACACTGGGGTTTGGGTTCTTTTGTCTCCTAAAGCCCTAATCATGACATGTCCATTTTTATTGCTGGAAGAGATCAAAGGGATAGTTGTGTAAATACATAAAGTGCTTACAGACAGATACATCTTGAATGTCTCACCTTCCTGTGGTCCTAGGAAACTGCTGGGCAAAGAAAGAAAGCTTGCAAGCACTCATTAGTAATAACAATTAACAGCTGTATTAGCATCCTATAGCTGAATGGCTTATGATTTGGTTTCATTAAGTTTCCTACAAAGTAATAAAGGTGTCAACTTATTTAGCACCTTTGATCTTTTAGGTACTATACAGATGCATTCTCAGTCTTACAAAAGAGACAAAGCTAATTCTAATCCACTCATAAGGAGACGACAAAATTTCTGACCTCCAAAGTGTACGACACAATGAGAGTATCCTTGGGTCTCCAGTTACAGCTGGCAGTTTCCCTGGGACCGATAAGCAAATGAAAGTCATGCCAAAGTGGTGAGGTTATTTCTTCTCAAAGCCTTCAAAATCCACATCTGAATTCTGCACACGAGCAACTGATTCTTTGATTTGCAAAATTTTATTAAGCAATAGCTGGACAACTCTTACAATTTTAAATCATCAGGAAAAAATAAGATTAAACCATCTCAATTATAAAAACAAAATATTTTGGACAAATCACATCATTGTGAATGCAAACCGTTAATGCCTTCTAGAATACCTTCTGCACAATCTAATACACAAAATACATAAGAAGAGAGGAAAATAAGAGATAATTCATTGAAATGTAGTTGAGAATCTCAACAGATCTTGCTTGGAAGATGAAACAAAGCAGAATGTTAAATTAAAAAACAAAACAAAACAAAACACACAAACCAAGATTAGTGGAACTGAAGTACACAAAGCAGTGCACACCATTCCCAAGGTCTAGACAAGAACATGCTGGTTGTCTTGTATGGTCTGGGACTTGTGCACCTGCACTGTACAATTAGGGAAGGGGAAAGACAGAGAGGTGGGAACGAAAGAAATAAAGACAGAAAGAGAGAGGTAGAAAGTAAAGAAGAAAAGAAAAAGTGTCAGTAGTAATAAACTAAAAAATTATGTCCAAATTTACAGTACCAAAATAATGCATTTATAAACAAATGCAAAAACAATAACCCTTTGGTAAATAATACAGTGCCATTTTCACGCATAATCCATGCTTTTCTACAACACGAAAAAATTTTTTTTATCTACAATAAATGAGATCTTAGAATCCTATCCCTTCCTTTAAAAATAACTTGTAAACAGAAAATACAGGTACAAGTAAAGTTACAAGAAAATTGCACAAAGCCAAAGAAAATGGAAACAAAATAAGCCACAACCCTTCAGAGTTTATCAGCCAGAGAGATAAGTAAATACACAAATGGCGCAGAGTTCTGAGTTGTGTGTATAAACTCTTGGGAACTCAAACGACATTTCTGACATATTTTGTTTCAGCTAACTTTGTCCATAACCAAGTCTTGACCAAGTGATCTGCAGCCCACATAAGGACATTATGTGTGTGTGTGTGTGTGTGTGTGTTTCTTTTTCACAAGTTCCTTTTCAAGAAACCTTTTGAATTTGAAGGTAGGGTGATATTTGAAATACATTACAGATGCAAATCCACCTTAGTTTATACTCTCCCATTCTTTTTGAACCCAACTTCAGGTTTTGAAGGTAAGTGGGCACTTATTTTAGGTCTGTTCTCAAGGACAGCTATTCAGTAGGACATACTCACAGGGGACTCTCCTGTCATTACTGGAATCAGGCATGAATGCAAATGCATTTCTAAAGTTGCTATGTTAAGCACACTGGTTTATGTTTAGTAGATGGCTCTTAGACTCAGGAAAATAAATTCTCTACAAAAAGCAATATTTTGAAACATACTTTCCACACTTGTGAAGTAGGAAGAGTAAACTGCTTAATTCTGATTTCCTGGACTATTGGAACTGGAAGGGAGTTGAGAAGATTCTTCAGACATCTCTTGTAACTAAGAGATGAAGAGCTAAGTCTGAGAGCTCCAGGGATTTGTCACCTTCCAACTTAGGGCAGAGTAGGCTCAACAATGGGGCTTCCTGCTCTTCTACTGTGATGACAGAATCAAAATGACCTAATGTGGAAGCAACAGCTATGGGTAAAATATGCCAATCTGCAAAAGCCTGTGATTTACATTGCCATTTCAGAGTTTCCTGTTTCTTTGGTCCCAATTTTTCTCAGGATATACATTCACTGGGTATGTTTGTGCACATACCTGTGATACCTTTGGCTTGAAAGTTAGAGCTAAATAAATTCAAAATTGGTTTTTATGTTTGTTAACTACCAGTTCCCTCAAAAAGTCTTTATATAATTGACTTTTTACTAGTGTTTTTAAATTTAGGGAGTCAATGAGGTATCTTGACATTCATAAATTGATATTCATAAATGATGTAGTTAGAATTCTGCCACTTAAAGCCCTAACTTTAATAGTATTTAATCAACTGAGACTGGCTGAAAGGAATTTTTAAAGTAAGTAAAACCACAACCTCACCTGGAAAGACCATATCACAATTGGGGCAGCAAGCTTTTGCGTGCCCTGGCAGATAAGACCCTCCCCGCCCCGCCCCGGGGACCTATGCTGGGTAGTGTGTGCAGGCAGCTGCTGCAGGGTCAGGTATGACTGTGAGGAAAATTTCTTTTGAGGGCTGATTTCCCTTGTATTCATTATTATGAAGAGAAGTTCTAAAATGTACTCTTTTGTGGTTTATTGCTCAAACAGTAATCAAACTAAAAAGCTGAAGCTTATTTCTTTTTTCTTTTTTCTTTTTTGAGACAGGGTCTCGCTTTGTGGTTCAGGCTGTCCCTGAGCTCAGCCTCAAACTCACATCACAGCAATCCTCCTGCCTCTACCTCCCGAGTGCTGGGATTACAGGCGTGAGCCACCACTCCCGGCACTGTGGTATGTGATAACCACTGAGCTAAATCCCCAGCCCTGAAGCTTATTTCTTAACAGTTCTTTCCTATGGTACTCTTTATCTAACAGCTCTCCCTTTCTCATTTCTTACTATCTTTTACTTTCTATTCAAAACATTTTTCAAAGTGAGGGGAAATATTTTATGGTATGCTATCTTAAAGAAATATTCTCCATTGTATACAATCAATTCCACAAAATGAAAAAGAATTACTTTCAAAAGATTAATAGGATTTTCCCAATTAGAAAAAGTTACAAATTATCCAGCAAAATATCTTATCATATTCTCTTTATTTCTTGCAGCAAAATATACTGCTCCCAAGTAAGTCAATACAAAGGTATGTATTTCTAAATAAATAATAAAATGGGCATAACTCACCAATACATAGTAACAAAATAATTCCTAAGAATACTATGAAAAGCAAGATAAATAATCACCTCTTGGACAACACAACAGGGGGACAGCATTTAAATTATTTCCAAAACAGGCAATAGCTTATTGCACAACTAATAAGCACTGAAACATCATATCAAGCTACAGAAACTCGTAAAAGAATGAATTAGATAATTTTGAATACATTGCTAATTTCTGGAAGAATTTATTCACTGTATCAATCCTCTTTCTCACTGGTGAGACACAATACCCAACATTCAAAACTTAAAGGAGGAGAGGTTTAATTTGCTCACAGTTTTCAATCTATGATGGGCTGGCTCCAAAGACAGAATGTCATGGCAGAAGGCTATGGTGGAGTAAAGCTGTTTGGTTCTTAGAAAGAGCAGAGAAAAAGTGCCAGAGATGAAAAGGCAAGGGTCTACGTACTCAGACTTGCTAACCTTAAGACTACGCCTTTATGGCCCATCCAGACATACCTCAAACTGTGCTCCACCAATCTCCAGGGATCTCAAAACCAAGCAAATTGAAACTCTACCCTAAATGCCACACCTACCAAAGATTTGGGCCCAATTATTTTTCATTATACAATGGATAATTCCAGTATTCGCTGGGCTATCCCCTCCACCATATTTAAAAAACTTGTCAGTATTTAGCCTTGACAGCAGGCTAGTAGACTGGATGTTGAAAAGCAACCAGGAATTTGAAAGCAATGAAGAGTGGTGTCACTTTGCTGATAAAGAATGGGCCTAATTTTTAAACCAAATAGAGAAAGTTTAAAAACCCCAAACAAGCCAGACATGGCAATGCATGTTTGTTTCCTCAGCACTGAAGAGGCTGAGGTAGTAGGAGGAATGCCATGAGTTTCAGGCCAGCTTGGAGTACAGAGTAAGTTCAAGGTCCAGGCTGATCAACATAGCGAGACCTTGTCTCAAACAACAAAAATTAAAAAAAAAAAACCAAAACAAAACTGAACCAACTGCTCTAAATTTAATAATTTTAACAAAGTTTTTTCAGTGGTTTATTTCCTCAGTAAACAGTCTATATTGTTAATAAACAGCTCTTTTATTTATTTTTTCTTAGAGAAGAGTATGGAACGTCTGTTCAAGATTTGACCATACACCTGTATTTTAATACATGCCAAATGTTTATTTTTTGGTTACATTTCTAATCTGATGGAAAACATTTCTAATCAAATGAGTTTTGATGTAATCAACAGAAGAAAAGAAGTGGTTTTTATATGAGTCTTACACTTTAAAATAGAACAATGATACCAAATGAGAAAGACTATGTTTATAGTAGTGTATTCCAGATTAAAGAATAAATGAGATAAGGAGAATAGTGTGTCTCAGCAAGTGGGGAATCTAGTGAGTACCACACTATCTGAGAAAACACTTAGCCCTGCCTGAAGCTGAGATCTCTTCATTACTGTGTCATCCCTTCTCCTGAAGTCAATTGTACTGAATAATCATCACTGATCCTCTGACACACTGACATGATGAAACTGATAGCCTTCCAATATAAACATCTTTGGAAGTAGAGTGCGGCCCTTGTACAAGTCATACCATTGAGTCACCCAGATGTCTGCAGAGCCTGTCTACACCTCCTCACCCATCAGCCTTTCCTGGACACTGCTGATGACCAAATCACATTTATCCCAATTTATACTCTACACAGAGCCTACTTTCAGTTAGTCTAACACAGTGCATTTGCCCAAAGGCCCTTCATTCGTCAAGTCACTTTTTGGAGGTAGCATAAAATATGTGAATTAGATGCTGTACTCCTCAAGAGAACCTGAATCTTCAGGCTTTGGTTGTTTTGTTTTGCACTAGTGATAATGAAGGCCAGATGTTGTGCAGAATGAACACTAATGCATATTCCTCCTGAAATAACAGCAGGGTACAAGGCAGTCTGTCTTCTCTCCAAAGGCCCTTGTTCTGGTTGCTGAGAAGCAAACTTAGTAGAACATTCAACAGCCGACCTACATTTCCCAAAAGATCAACAGGCACTAGATACCCTTGGCTTCCAAATACTATTCTACTGAAAGAAGAAAAGTAAAACAGACCATAAGAATAATCAAACAAACAACCACGCCAAATGGTCAGTGTGCCTCTTCTTGGCCTCTGGGTTCATCCTGTTGCAGAGTTGTCTCTGGTCTTCTTGGACATTCGGCCATGTTTGCTCTTCCTTCAAGGCTCCTTGGCATCTCCTCTCACATCAGTCTCTTCATTTGAGGCGCTGAGTCACATTGGCCAGAGCAACTGCGAAGGCCTGCACAGCTGAGAAGGGATACTGGAAGTCTAGAATGTACGCATTGTCGTCAATCCGCCCAAACTGCATCACCTGGTGGTGGTGGTGAGAGGTGAGGAACAAAGCATAAGAGGAAAACAAGGTGGGAAAATAGGTCACCAGACCTGCCAGCTCCTGAAGCAGACAGCACCATCTATGAGACAGATTTGCTAACAAGAGACTGAAGCTAATCTTAACAACTTTGTAGGAAATGACAAGAATCTGCGACACAATGAAAGGGAGACAATAAGCATAATACAGAATGCAGGGAACTCTGCAGGTCAGTGAAGTAGGTTCTACACAAAGGATACAGAGAGAAGAAAGAACAAGGACAATATGTACACTAGAAGGCTTTGGATAAGCAGCAAGTGAGACTGGAGAATGTTTCTGCCTCAGAGAGGCCTTCCCACCTGCTCTCCAGGATATGGGAACCTCCTTCCCCCGAGTGCCTCCTCTTCACCCTGCAGCACTTGAGACCTGGCTACTTTTTGTAGCCATAGGATGTGAGGTTGCTAGATTTCTTTGTAGGATATATACTGATTCATTTGTGGTCTTTCTCCCACTTTTTGAAGCTCCATAATGGTAGTGACAGCCTTGTTTTAACCACTGCTATAATTTTATACTGAGAATAGAAATTGGCAAATTTTCTACAAAAGGCTTATAATAAAAAAAATTTTTTGGGTTTGTTGGTCACATAGTCTTTGCCATACCCACTCAACTCTGCTAGGTCAAAGTAGCACAAAATACTTATTACAAAATACTTATTAAGTAAGCAAGGCTCTATTAAGGAAAAAAAAAAAAAAAAAAACCTATTTACTGACAGAAGTAACAGGCCAGATTGATCCATGGACTACAGTTTGGCGAACTACTGGCTTAGAAGACTACCAGGTACACAGCAGGTACCTGATAAATGTTGGTGAATGAACTAACTGAAATATGGATTTGAAAATGGAGGAGAATGGAATTTCCAGCATGGCAAAGAGGTAAGTTGCAGAGCAGGGTTAAGTAGCCATGTAAGCTAGAGTAGGTGCAACTGACAGCTCACCCACCAGGCAGAGCTGTACCCAGAGGAAGACTTACCTTCTGTCAGAGAACGGGGGGAACGACTTGGTAATAAATACACGGAAATAAGCAGCAAGCAAACAAAGCCACCAATGAGGACTTTAACTGGGTAAGTTCATGGGTTTGTATGAGCAGGGGTGGAAGGAGGGAGCTAGGTGGGGAGAGGCTAACATTCCTCAGACAGAAGACAGTGCATAGCTGAGTAGGGTACCGAATGTATGAACTGCTGTAAATCTTTTTAGACAGCGTCCTATGATGGGAAGGGAAAAAAGACACAAAAAGAAAAACAAGGTAGGGAAAGAAGCAACCAGACCAGCTGGTACCTGATAGAAGCAGACAACATAACCTTCAAGACAGTTCCTCAGGAAAAAGGCAACCCTAAATTGGCAACATCAGTAATAGAAGTATAAACATGTTTTATACATATCTGATAAAACCGTTTTGGACCCAATGAGAACCAAACACTGGGAAGCTCCTGCCTCTGACAGAGTAGGTGCCATGAAGGGTAGAGTGAGTTTTCTTTATGAATATCATAGAGTAAATACATAAAAGACTACCATGGGTATATTATAAAAGCAATTGGCTCCACCCAAGACGTATTTGCTGTCTCCCTTTCTTGCTTGGCCTTTTGACAAGTGCTCCCATGGGCCAAAGCACTGACATCTTTCACCCAGTGGCCACAGTGTTGCAACTTCCTTACCTGCCGCCCTTCCAACTCGATCTGGAAGTTCTTGGTTGATTCCTGGGTCACCCGCCCTCCAAAATCCAGCTGGTACACCTGTGTGGCCTCATTCCACAGAGGCTGCTTGTTGGCCATCACATACACAAAGCCCTGGCTACCCAGCCGCCCATCCTCCTTCTCGCTGGCTTTGCGGCACTTGAACTCCTCTAGCTCGCTGGCTGTCCGCAGGCTCCTTTTGCTCTTCCACCCCTTCTTGCTGCCCTGGTTCTGGTTCATCAGCTCATCCCCACTAATGAATAGCTCCGGCTCACTCTCTGAGCTGTCCTGGAATTCATTTGTTTTATTCAACTTCTTTGACTTCAATTGGTCTTTCTGACTCTTCACTTTCTTCTTTTCTCTTCCTAGGCGGGGACTGGAGATGAGAGAATTAAAGTCACTCAAAGTCCTAGCCTCCTTCTTTACTTTGCCCTCAGTGATGGCCTGAACATTTCCTTCCTCTGCTCGGCTGTCTAGGCGCTTTCGGTTTTTCTTTCCAAATTTTTCGGTCCGCTGGGGGACTGGGCTTTCTGTCAGGGAGAGGACTTCTTGGAAGTTGTCTGTGGTCTCTACCATCACCTCAGTGCCCATGTGACTTTGGAGGTCAGCTGGTGGTGGGGACACAAGGGGTTTCTCCACCACTAAGTGGGGTTTGGGCTGGAGAGTGCCCTGGGGGTTCTGCATGGGTGGGCAGGTGCTGTAGGAACTCCACGGGTGCAAGGCGATAGGTGGCAGCTGTAAACTGGAGCATGTGCTGCTTCCTGGGTACAGGGGGGGCAAGGTGCAATAGGAGAGGCTGGGTGGGTACGCTGGCTGAAGGATGACGGCAGACTCCTGTTGTGCAAACTGTGTTGGGGCCAGGGCATCTTTGGGGGAGCAGGGAGCCTGTACTCCAGGCAAAGGGGGGTTGTTATAGCTTCCTGGATATGGCACTCCCATCCCATAGCTTGTCTGGAAAGTGGCAGTAGGGCTGGTGGGAGACTTGGGGGAAACAAAAGGTACCCGGGCCACATCCAGGTGCTGGCCCTGCCCTAGAATCAGAGGGGGCAGTTTCAAAGGGTTGGGCACTGCAGGCTGTGCTGTCCTTTCCTGGGGAACCCAAACGTCCTCACCCAGCACAGGGTCCCACTGGTAAGGTGGAGGCCGCTTTAAAGTGACAGCAGCTTCGGGCAGCGTGGGGTGCCTCAGGGGCTTCTCAAGCTGACAGTGTTGGGACAGGGTCTCGTCTTCTGTGAAGGCTGAGTTGACATAGTCAGTACGGTCGCGGGTGTTGTCAGGCGGGCTCAGGAGATTGTAGGAGGACTGGGAAGCCAGTGGGGAGGTGCTGACAGCATGGGCCAGGATGGCCCCCGATTGTGAGCTGGGCCCTGCACCACTACACTGGCTGCAGGTGTAAAGGGCTGGTGGGGGTCGTGTTGGGAGCTGTGCCACAGCCCCGCCAGGGCCACCCTTGGGCTTGGCCAGGGGCTGCAGTGAGGCCCGGGAGCTGTCAGCCAGCTGGGCCATTTTGAGGGCAACCTCACGGTTGTTCCTCCGCAGGGTAGCATGGATGAGGCTGCTATCCAGTCTCTGGACAGTGCCCCGTCCTTGGGCCAACTGGCTAGCAATCTCAGGATACGGAGGTGGGTCCCCTGTGGGGATAGAATAGCGAGGGACAGTTAGGCGGTTGAGGGTAGCACTGGTACAGGGCTGGGGTACCTTCTTCTCTGTGGCTGTGAGCCTCAAGGTGGCTGAGCTCCCTGGGCCAGGAAGGGTATAGGTGTTCTGGGAGCACAGCATCCGAGTACGAGGCCGGCACACCTCCTCCACGTTGCCACTGCTGTCGAAGGTGGTGATTCTCTCATAGCCCAGGGGATGCTGGTAATGTGCTGATGTGGGGTAGAGGGAGAAGTCACCCTTCTTCAAGCACACATCCACTGGTGGCTGAGGTGGTGGCAGAGGGGGTGGGGGTGCAGCTGTGGTTGGGGCAGCAGGAATTGTTCCTGGGTAGGGAGGTGGGGGATTCATTTTGGCCACCTGGACCTCTTGGGGGGCACTGAAGGCTACTGCATCCCCCTCAGCAGCTAGCTGAGGTATTGGCCGCAGGGCCTTGGCTGACTTCTGCAGGTGCTCATGGTCTCGGTCTCCATGGTCCAACACAGACAGCTGCATGATGCCCTGTGGTGGTGGCGGCAGTGGTGGTGGCGGTGGCGGCGGTGGTGGCGGTGGCGGTGGCGGCGGTGGTGGCAAGGGCAACTGAGGAGGGTTCTGAATGATGCGGCCCATTTCCACACCTCCAAAAATCACCTGTCCAGGGTTTGAGTACCGGTTGGGGATTGGGTACTGGGTACCATTATCACCTATGTGTTCTGCTGCTCCCATAGCAGTTGTCTGATTGGCCAGGACATCAAGCTGCACATTCTGACTGGCCAGTAGGGACTGCACCAGCCCTATATTCTGTGTGGGGGAAATAGCTTGAGCTGAAGTGTGGATCGGTGCAATAGGGATGTTCACAGTACAAGGTGGGTTATTCTCAGGGACACCAGATGCTCCTGTCACTGGAAAGAAATTAGAAAAAGAAACTACTTGCAATATACTGTTATGACACTGGGTCAGTATAAGCATTACATGTGGACCTCATCTTTCACTTGCAGAATACAGCTGCTAGAGACTGGAGATGTATTTCCTTGGGGAAAGCTATATCATTCATAAAGTTTTTCTAATATTTCTGGTAGGATACACAGGAAACTGGCGGGTTTTCTGCCTGCCTACCGTGTGTAGGCCAAGGGCATTGTCAGAGTTTTCTAATAAACACATTTAAATGTGAATCTGGTACCACGTACCTAAGTAATATCATCACAATAACAACTTTTTTACTGACAATACTTAGTGGTGGCCCACTCTTTTGTGCAAGAAAAGAGTAACAGTATACTATAGGACTCCATTAAGATTCACAATGACCTTCCAAGCAGTTTTATCCACAATTATGGACTGGTTGACATGCAAAGTGTATACAACAGATGTGTATCTTAATTCTGTACATGAATTAAGTTTCTATGAATAGAATCATGTAAAATTAGCAAATGTGCATATTAGCTACAAAAAATTTCCTAATTTATCTGCTCTATAGCATTTTAAACAATGTAAGTAGAGCCACGCTGAATAAAACCCTACAAACACTTCCTTAGGGTGGGACTGTCATGGAGCACGCAGACGAGTGCTCACAGCTGCTGTCTGTATTCTCTTGAAAGTGCCCACCAAGTAGCTGCCAGTTTTGTTTTTTTAAATCCACTGAGCCACTGTGGCTTCTGTTCAGAGAACACTGCCACAAGCCTGAAGCCTGATGCGAACAATCACGTAGCAACTAGTGGTTGTGGAGGAAGCAGGATCTAACAGGCTGGCTGACTTAGTACCAGAATGGCAGAAAGCAGCCAGCTGGCCTATCAAAAGTCAAGCCCACAAGCCAGTCTTGGTGGTGCACATCTATAAGCCAGCTACTTGAGGTCTGAGGCAAGCAATTTAGCAAGACTGTCTTAAAATAAAAATTAAAAAGGAGTAATTGTATAACTCAGTGTGAGAGTATCCCTGATAACATGTGTTAAAAAAAAAAAAAAAAAAGGGCCGGGAATATAGCTCAGTGGTTCCGGCGCCTGTCTTGCAAGCGCAAGGACCTGGGTTCAATCCCCGGTAACCACATAACAATACTGGGTGTGGAGACTCACCCCAGCGGCAACCAGTACCACATACCAGTGCCGGGCGTGGTGGCTCACGCCTGTAATCCCAGCACTTGGAAGGCAGAGGCAGGAGGATTGTGATGTGAGTTGGAGGCTGAGCTCAGGGCCAGCCTGAACCACAAAGTGAGACCCTGTCTCAAAAAACCTTAAAAAAAAAAAAAAAAAAGCAAGCCTGCCTTTGGAGCCTGTAATTAACTCTCTTCTATTCCCAGGGTCCAGTGAGACACAATTATTCTCTGGCTGTGTCAATATGGTTCCAGTATCATTCCTCTTCAGATGCCTCTCCCAGATGTTCTCTGGCATATAGGTAACAGAGAGGCATCCTCCACTCCCAAAAGAAGTATCTTTACTGAGCCAACATCATTAAATACAGACCTAAAATAGCATACTCTCTCTTCACTAAAACCAGACACAGGAAAGATAACAACTGCAGGAACAACTGAATACTGGAGAGAGTTGTATTTTCTGCATTTGAGGAGAACACGAGGGGAGGAAAATTTAAAAGACACTTCTCAATCTAAGGGCAAAGGATGTGCTATGAGGTTCAAGTGTGTGAGGTTTCACCAAATGTGAAATATGATGTTGGAAGCAGAGGAATCTCGTATCTATGAAAGTGGACTTTTACTTAGAAAACCAAATGTTTGAAGTGAAGTACCCTAACATAACACAACTGAGAATAGTTACATACAACTAACTGATAGACTAAAAATCATTCCAATCTATTAATCAACATAGGATCCTTTAAGGATCTTTCCTTCAAGAAGCAAACTAACAAGATACTATAAAGACTTGAAGATTTGTAAAACCGAAATTTAAAAACTGTACTGGACTGTACTTTTAACTCAGGCTGGGCCTTTAAGCAGAGTAATGTGCTGCACGGTCTTGTGTCCTGGATGTGGGGACAAGTTTGAGACATAGGGCTCTGTAGGTTGTCACAAGCACACTCTCTATGTGGGGGTAAAATTTTGGACAGAGTCTGGCCAAGATACTAGATGGGTTTTAGTTCTGATCTCGGTCCTGCTAACTCATCTTAACTGGCAAATGACTAAGAGGGTTGTTGTGAGGACACAAGCAGATGGGAGAAAGCTTTGTAAATGTGAGGCCACTGCCATTTTAAGGAGCTATGCTCCAGCAGCTTCATTCCTCAAACAGGTACCTTATCTGTGGTCTTCCTCTTGGGACATGACATTCTACCTACCAACCTTATTGAGCTGAGTATTCCTTTTCCAGGGGCAGGCATATACTCCAAAGTGACTTACCACTCTGCCCTCCCTGCACAATCCACTAGAGGCACCATGACATACAAATCCATGTGTGTGGACACACCTGGTAAATCATCTTCATCTTCACTGAAAACATTTGCGTTGAAGACAGGTAAGTTAATATAATCCATGGAGATCTTCCGAACTTCTGGGAGATAGATGGTCATCTGCCGTGGCTGGAGATGCAGCAAGCTGGTTTTATAGATCACTATGGGGAAGAAAAAGGGCACAGTTATTAGACAGGGTGAAAGACAGCCAGAACACCAGTGGGGTCGTGGGAAGAGGAATGAAGGGCTGTATTTCTTGCTATAGGAAGGGCCAAGGGCCTGGGAGCTCCTCCTATCTCCTGGTATACACGCAGCCACGCAGGCATGGTTTTAGACTTGGCAGCAGTGAATACTTAGCCTCGTTGGGCTACTCTGCCAAAAGTCTATCTACAGAACTAAGAATTTTGAATATCAAAAACATCTTCGACTTAAACCCACTGGAAGGGGTAATGAGCTGAGGGAGGAAAATATATTAAAACATTTCATCTGCAGAAGGATAATTTAGTGAAAATGGTGGTGATTAGAGTGTCAAGCTTAAGAAATATCTCGGCAATCAAGGAGCTGTTTGAAAACAATAGGTAGAAGACAGGTGACAAGCATCAGAATAGAAAGTCGTCATAATTCAGAAGTGGGTTCTTGCCTGTCTTTCAACTTCAACATAATGATCAGGACACAGATTTACATGGAGCTTCCACAATCCTTTTTTTTTTTTTTAAACTTTAACATCTAATTTGATTAATAGGAACATTTAAGAGAACGACCAGAATGCAACTAAAATATCCAGAGACAAATTTAAAATTATGAATCTAGATTGAGGTTTCAAAATAGGTTAAAATTAGGGTAAAAGGTCCTGTCAAACTCCTTCTGTTTAATATTATCCCCAGTGAGATATACAGATGGAGAGGTTCTTTATAGATTATTCTGATGGTAAGTCACATCCCATCTTCACAGGCAGGCAGGCCTGACTAGTACACTGCTTCGGCAGAGCCGCCGCTTTGCTGAAGTCTCTGCACAAGGCTTATGCTAGGACTTGTGGATAAGATCACTTTTGCCCAACAGCAGGAAAGGCTTTACCCCTGTGTCCATCTCTCTGTCCTCAAAAGAAAGACAATGTAAATTTTGGTGGAAAAACTCTGTATGGTTCTGTATGGCTTGATATTTAATGAATTAAAGTGCTGCTCTCTGTTGTCCAGATCCAAAAAGAAAAATAAAAAAACTCCTGAGGAGAGATTAGGAAAATATCTGTTGCCTCCAGAGGAGAAAACTAGGTATGCAGGGGTGATAATTGGATAAATTTTTATTATATACTTCTTTGAATTTTCTGAACTTTGGATCTATTGTACATTTTTAAAGTTAATAAGTACAAAAATTAATAAAAAATGTCAGGGGCCGGGGAGTTAGCTCAGTGGTTCCGGCGCTTGTCTTGCAAGCGCAAGGACCCAGGCTCGATCCCGGTAACCACATACTGTACTGGATGTGGAGACTCATGCCCAGCAGCAACCAGTGACACATACCACAGTGCCAGGCGTGGTGGCTCACGCCTGTAATGCCAGCACTCGGGAGGCAGAGGCAGGAGGATTGCTGTGATGTGAGTTGGAGGCTGAGCTCAGGGCCAGCCTGAACCACTAAGTGAGTGAGACCCTGTCTCAAAAAACCTAAAAAAAAAAAAATGTCATGGGCTAGACATTCTAACTCAAGGAAATAAATCAACGTAGGGAACAATGCTCATTTTAAAATCCATGACAGTAGTACATATTGTTTCTGAAAATATTCATTTATTTATTTTTTTGTGGCATCGGAGATCGAACTCATGCCCTTGTAGAACTTGTGCCCTTGTGCTTCCAAGGTAGATGTAGTACCACTTGAGCTAAAACCCTGGCCCTTTTGAAAACATTTAATGGGACACCATATATACCTCCTAGAATAATAGACTTAATTCCTTTACTCTAGCAGAATTGAGCGGAAAATTCTTTTAGCTTATTATAAGCACCCGAATGCCCTTTTAAGAGAGTTGGACAAAGAGGACAATCATCGAGCAAACTTTTGTCTTAGGCACTCAACCATCTGGTGCAGTAGGTCCTCAAAAGTACTCAGAGGCTCTCTCATTTAAGGTCCTCATTGATTTATTTGTGGATCTATTCATATAAGAAATTATGGTAGAGTAAAAAGATCCATTAAGTACATTCACACTTCCATTCTTTTTCAATATTTACTATAGGCAGATGGCAAAGTTCTCAGACTACTGATTTGAGGATAATAATGATATTCAAACAGTGTTTATTAAAAATCATGGGCCGGGGAGTTAGCTCAGTGGTTCCGGCGCCTGTCTTGCAAGCGCAAGGACCCGGGTTCGATTCCCCGGTAACCACATAACAATACTGGGTGTGGAGACCCACACCCAGCAGCAACCAGTACCACATACCACAGTGTCGGGCGTGGTGGCTCATGCCTGTAATCCCAGCACTCGGGAGGCAGAGGCAGGAGGATTGTGATGTGAGTTTGAGGCTGAGCTCAGGGCCAGCCTGAACCACAAAGCGAGACCCTGTCTCCAAAAACCAAAAAAAAAAAAAAAAAAAAAAAAAAAAAAAAAAAAAAAAAAA
>PVIR01019871.1:0-31372 GCA_004026965.1 Petromus typicus
AAGGAAATTCTGACATACACAATATGGATGAATCTTGAGAGTATGCTAAATACAATAAAGTAATCACAAAGACTATTATATGATTCCATTTATATAAGTTACCCAAAATAGCCCAAGTTCACAAGGAAAGAAAACAGTACAACTGTTTTTGGAGCCACAAGAGAGGGAGGGATGGGAACTGTTTAACAGTTGTGGACTTTCAGTTTTACAAGACAAAAAAGAATTCAAGATACACACTATGGTGATGGTTCACAACAATACGAATGCACTTAATGCCTCTGCTCATACACTGAAAAATGGAAAAGATGATATATTTTGTTACAGGTTTTTTAAACTACAACTGAAAAGATCAACAACACTCACACCTCCTCCCTTCAACCCCACTCTCGCCAATGTAGACCAACCTTATCCTGCTAGAAGGAGAAATACCTACCGTCTCTGCACCCAGCGTCTGCAAGCCAGTATATGTCCGATCCAGCTGCAAAAGACAGAGGGGAAAGGGTTAGATCTCACTGTGCTTAGTTATAAACCTCAGGACACAATCTTATCTCAAATTCCTTTCACCACAAGTCTTCTTAACTTAGGATCTATTTTATCATGATGTAAACTATTATAATAAAGTAATTTATCACTTTGATAAAATTTCTCAATTTTCTGGGGAAAAAATAAAATAAAAAATAACTAGATATATAGCTATTATATTTTTATAAATAATACACTTCTATAGACCTACTCTAGGGACCATTTAAAACAGAAGTTTCACTCATAAAGATGTTTACTACAGCATCATTTATGTCATAAATTATACAATATAAATGTGCATCAAAGAAGAATGCTTATAATATGGGCCATTATTTTGTGAAATTTTATGGAATTACAAAGATGAATTTACAACAATTCTGTATAAAGCTAGGAGTGGTGGCACACATCTGTAATCCAAGCAGTTGGGAGGCTGGCGTAAGAGGACTGAGGTGATTTCAAGGCCAACCGAGGCTACACAGTGAGTTTGAGGCTAGCCTGAACTACATAACAACACCCTGTCTCACAAAACTTAAATGTTTCTTTGAGGAAAGTAATATAACCTGGGAATACTGATCCAAGGATGGTGGGTGGCACATGTCTGTAACCTAGCACTTGGGAGGCCAAGGCAGGACTGAGGCCATCCTGGGCTACATACTAAGTCCCGCCTAAACTGCATAGTAACCTTGTCTCAAAACAAACAGATAACCTTCCTCAGAGAATATTGATAATATAAATAAGAGTTCATAATTATGGGAAAAGGCTACTGTGTTTCAATTTACATCCTATCATTAAGGAAAAAAGAATGATAGTTTATCAATATAAAATTTCATACATGCTGGGGGCATGGTGGTGCATGCCTGTAATCCTAGCACTTGGGAGGCTGACACACGAGCATCACTATGAGTTTGAGGCCAGCCCAGGCAACATAGTGAGACCTATCTCAAAAAAATAAAAATTTGTGCAAGAAGACTGACAAGAAATGTATGATTAAGTTGGGTAGAAAGGAAAGGAAAGAGGGGGGAAATTTTGATAAAGCCCAGGCAGATTGGTAAATCCAATCTACCTGTGAGAGGTAGATGTCAAGTTTGTCTGGGTTTCCGAGAGAGCAGCTAAATCAATCAGAAATGAGACTGTATCGCTCGGAGATTATAAAAAGCAACACAGCACGATCAGCAGTTATTTCCACTGAAGAAATCTGGATTTTGACATTCAAACCTCAGCCATGAGTATGACTGCTAAAAAAGTAGGAGCAGTTTTAGATTACAGCTATGTTCCTACACTCCAGAACACAGAAATACAGTAATAGTTCTCTGTAATTTGTACTGACGTATGTTCTACTCTTCCTACCATATCTGAGTGGGTCACTGATAAATTATAACTGTTAGCAAAATCGGGAAACAGGACACACAAGAAATGTTACAGAACAGATTTTACCTAGAGAAGAACTTAGGAAATCAGAAGAGTTATGGAAGGTATCCTAAAAATTTTTTGAAGCCTGCTCCCATATTATTTCAGAATTAAACTGGGAGAATGAGATCCAGATTTTTTTCACAAGTGGTTTTTAGGTAATTATGAAAGAACCTTCTAGGGCAAGGTATAGCTCAAGTGGTACCGTGTCTACCTTGGAAGCACAAGGACCTGAGTTTGAACCCCAGTGCCACAAAAAATCCCCCATAAAACCTGTCAATTCCACAAAAGAACCTTCTAGGGTTTATTTACTACTCAGTTTATGCTGTGATGATGACAACTTAGGAAAGATTCAGGGACTACTTGTCAGGGATGTAGGACAGGAGATTTCACACATTTTGGGACTTTAAATTGTACGTAACTATTAACAGAGTATTTTACATTTAATTACATTTGATAGCATCAAATGCATCTGATTTTCTATTGCAGAGTTTTAAAGTACAGGGATCACTATGGACTTAAATAGCCAAGAAGAGTTACAGAGTGGGGTAGGGGTGTGGCTGAGTGGCACTGCACCAGCCTAGCAAACACAAGGTCCTGAGTTCAATCCCTGACACCACAAAAAAAAAAAAAAATTATAGAGGAACTTCAGAAGGCAAAGTATTTAAACAAGTACTCAAGGACAGGAAGAGCATTTAAAGACACTCCAGGAAGAAGGTCCAATGCATTTTCAGGACATCAACAGACAGATATGGCTGGAGTAATACGCTGATGCAGCGATCTGTTGTGAGATAATGCAAGGGAAGTGTGCTGAGTCAAACCAGGAAGAACTCTGAACAGCGGGCAGGAGTCTGAAATTTATTATCAGTGAAGTCATCTGAGAGAACAATAATAATGGTTTTGCTGCTTTAGCTAGACTGGTCTGAAGATGGGGTATAGAAGTGAAAGGAGAAAAAGTCAGAAGACAGGAGGAGAACAGAGTGGGAACAGTGGGAATGTAAGAGTAAGCGTCTTCAACTGAACATTTAGAACCAAGAATCAAAGACAGCTCTGAAAACTAACACAGACGTGACAAGGAAGATGTGTCCATAAAAATAAAAACCCTACAGCCACAACACACGTGTTTAAAGTCTCAGGGTCAATACACAACAAAATAGAAAAGCTGTATATTCTGGTTAAGAAGTAGTTGTCATTTAGAAATACTATCTCAAAAGAAGAACTTTGTAAACAACTCTGTTTATGTGAGGATTAGGCTGGGCTCACTCCAGCTTAAATTGGTGTGTGCAGTGGGATTAAGATAAAAAGCACAACTATTTTAGATCTTCAAAGTAAAGGAACAGTGTTCTGCCCTCCTGAAGCAAGTGTGTACATACTCTGTCTGGTCTTCTCTCAGTTCCTAAGGCAATCTAGTCCTAGAGGATTCTCTAGAAAAACACACACATACCAAGTTAGACAGTACTTGTCTATAGCTCAAGGAGAGAAAGTCTCAGCATGTGTCAGGGTTGAAAAAGGTATATTTGTAGACAAAAGCAATGCAAAAGGAATTCTCTAAATGTACTTGGCTTTATTTAGTTCAATTTTGGAAGATATTAATGAAACAAGGTGATAAATCACAAAGTAAGGGTTCAATACAGTATCATCAGTAGGGTAAGTGTAACATTAGAATCACAGTACATATACAGAAAATGTACGGTCTGTTAGTTTCTGCACTGCTGGGACACAATACCTAACACCCACAGTCTGAAAGAGAGGATTATTTTGGCTCATGTTTCCAGTCTACGACAAGTGGGCTCCACTGGGGCAGTACAGCAGAGAAGCCACTCCTGATATGGTGGCTGGAAAGCAGAGCCCAGGGAGGAGCCCGAAGGGAGTTCTGATCTTCCAGGTTACACCCGGTGACTGGCCTCTTCCAGCCAAGGCCAGTCCTGACATCAAGTCAGCTGCAGGGCCCCTGTAATCTAATCACCTTCCAAAGGTCCTGCCTGCGATCACACGACACTGAGGAGACAACTAGACATAAACACAAACAGTTCGCCCCTGGCCCCAGAAGGGCTCAGGGACATCTCTTTATGCCATGCATCTCTGAGAGTTGTCAAAGTCCTAACAGATTTAGTATTGATTTTAATCCAAGTCCAAAGTCTCTGAGTCTCAAAGCAAACTTGCCAGTGAGTTCCTATGAAAATCAAAAGGAAGCAAACACTTCAAATAGGGCACTGGACAGACATTTCCATCCCAAAATAAAGGAATAGTGATACGAGCCCAAAGCAAGGCTGAAATCTGGCAAGGCAAACATTAAGCCCCATGGCTCCACGTCCAGCACCTGAGCTGAGTTGCACCGAGACGTGAATTTTAAAGGGCTCAGTGGCTCTGCCTTTATCTACAGCACTGCAGGTGAGCACAACTCTGATGGCTTCTCTCTTGGGGGGGTTCTGCTCACTCCTTGTGGCTTTCCTTAGATCCTCCACACTGGTGGCCTCTCCGGTGCACTTCGCCTTCACTCTCCCAGCTTCATACATTTCCCTCACCAGTGCACACTGCCTGGCTCTCTAGGTCTTCTGACGTGGGTGAAAGCCTCCCTGACCTAAAACGCCTCTGAACACAGCATCCCACAGATGGCACTTAAGTCTGCCACCATCTCAAGCCAAGCCTGCCTGAATCACTCTGCACGGAGCTCTGAGTGCCTGAATGGCTGAGCACAATGAACTGAATTAGGGGAACAAATTCCCTAGAAGTCTTTCTCAGATACAGTCCTCTGCCATTCTTCTCTCAAGGCAAAGTGTTTCACTTTGAGCAAGTCTGAGCCTGCCTGAAGGGTAGGACCTTGCTGGGTCCTCACACGCCCTCAAGGCATCTTTCTACCTGTCCAGTTGTAAAGTACTTGACTTTAATCTTCATCTTTCCAAAAAGGAAGCTCTCCCCTACTCCAATTTTGCCTGCCCTTCCTTCTTGGAAAGTCGAAAACTTTTCACTAAGTGTTTGCTCCTCATTATCAGTACACACATGGCTAAAAGCAGCAAGGAGTATTCATGCTACACCAGGAACACTAGACAGCCTTGAAATTTCCACCACCAGTTTAATTAGTCTATCTCCCTTAGTTTCAGTTTACTCTCAGGACAAGAGCAAATACAGACAAATTTTCTACCACAGAGTAACACGTGGCCTGGAGTCCAGCTGTCAATGGAATCTGTGATCCAACTGAAACGCCCTGGGCCTGGTCTTCACTATCTGCACTGCAATCAGCATTCTGGCTTTCTGGGCTCCAGCCAGAATATCTTATCAAGCTTGGCTTACAGGCTTCCAGGGCTGCTTCTACTCAGCATCTCCAAATATTTCCAAACTCCTCCTGAGAGCCGGTTCCAGACTTCTAAACCAGATGGTCAAGTGGAGTCACAGTCACAACCCTACGTCTGGTACCAAACTCTATCTTACTTCGTCACTGGAATACAATACATGACACTCATAATTTAAAGGACAGTTTTACTCTGGTTCATACAGTCCATGATTGGCTGATGCCAAGGCAGGTCAGAATGACACAGGAATAACAGAGGAGAAGCTGCTCACGTTTGGTGGCCAGAACGCAGAGACTCAAGAGAGCCGCTGGGAAGGGAGTTACGATGTTCAACATCACACCACAGTGACCTGCTTTTCCAACCAGGTCCCATCTTCTAACATCAAGCCAGCTGTAACACCCCTATAATCCAATTACCTGCCAAAGGTCCCAATATGAGCAAATGAGACTTTAGGGGTCATCTAGATAAACTATAACAATGTACAAACAGTACCAGGGAAACTACTTGAAATTTATCTATCTTCCAAATATAAGAATTAAATGCTTATTATATAAAACTGCAAACATTAAAAATGAAACTCAGGAAAACAGGCAAGGAAAAGTTTCCACAATGTCAATACTCAAACATTTTGTTATTATTCTGTTTTATTTTACCTTTTAAAAATCATGGTTGACCTCATATACATGCACTTTATACTCTTATTTTTCACTTACTATCATGGTAGTATTTCCTCACGTGGGGAAAACGTCACAAAGTTTAATTTGTAATGGCTATACAATAAACCATGTGGATATATCAGCGAAGAATTTCTCATTGAACAAATAAAACATATTGCACCCTTATATGAACTTTCTAACTGCCAAAACATGTTCACTTCTCTTAGTCCTTATAAGGAGACAATGCTTATTAATCCATTTTACAGAGAAACATTAAAATATGAAGATTTTCTTGACTTTGTCTCATGTGATAGCTTTATGTCGGGATGCTTGATAAAAACATTCAAGGCTAGGGGTGAGGATTTAGTTGAGTGGTCCCAGCACCTGCCTAGTCAAGGTCCCGAGTTCCATTTCCGGTAACCACATACCACTCTGCCAAGCGTGATAGGTCATGCTTGTAATCCCAGCCCTTGAGGGTCAGAGGCAGGAGGATTGCTGTGAGTTTGGGGCCAGCCTGAACTACAAAGTGAGACTTTGTCTCAAGAATAAAAAAAAAATTCAAGTGTAATTATCTGAACAGTTTGTTCATCTTTTTAAGGAATGTACATTATGCTCTAAACCAACTGCCTCCCCGGCCTTTAGAGCACATAGCACAAAGTACAACATGCTCAATGTGTATCTCCTGCATCGTCCACCACACCCCTCAGAAGGCCCAATGCTACCATTTTCAAACAGGTGGGGAGACACCTCATTTCCAGGCAACGCTATTACAATACCTTCAGATTATGAATGATATCTATCCGCTTGTTCTGGCTGTCCTTAAAGTGTACTTGAACTCTGACAGGAAACTCACCCCAGCCTCTTCTGGTCAGGTGAAAAGGAGGCTCTCTAGGGAAAAAACAGATGTTTTACACATTCACCTATGTTCACATTCTCATCCTGGAAATTAAAAGTATTCTTATAATATATAAGGAGTTCATGTCCTAAAAACACTTAGGTTTACCTATGTGATGCTAAATCAACATGCTGAATTTTGCTAAAATGCTAAATCCAATTCAAAACTACATTTAACTCTCAATTACTGCATGCTTACAGCTAGGTCATTTTTATAGACAAGGGAACTAAGGTGACTGATGAACATCACACCTGAAGCCAGAACTCTGGATGGGCACCTGATAGGTAGAGGCTACATGAAGTCTATGTTCCTACCAACTCTGGATGGGCACCTGATAGGTAGAGGCTACATGAGGTCTATGTTCCTACCCGCGATGTGCAGAAGCAGACTAATCATTACAATGTTCGGTTGGCAAGTGACAAGTTATGTCAAACTGCCTGTTAAAAGACTCAGAGATCGTATGTTCAGAATATGATCCCCCCCAAGTAGTGGCTATGATTCAGTAAGTAGAAGAGAATGTGTGTGAACGGTACCTGGACTTAAAAATTCTTAGTTCTAATGTAATCTGTGAATGGAAATAAAGGAAATTAATGGAACACAACTGGCAGTATCACTAGTTGTGGTGGGTATAGGAAGGATTGATATATCCATTACTTTTGAATGTGGGTGAAAATTTTCCATATTACAAAATTTAGAAATTTAAAACTAAAAAGATACATGATTCAGTATGGGTAGAGTTCAAGAACACAACCAGAGAAAAGTTAACAGATCTGATTTAAGAAGTGTACAACCAAGAACTACAAGGAGAGCCCAAAACATGAAAATCCTCAGTATGAGAGCAGCCTAGAAAGAAAGAAAGCAACACTGTGTTACAAGTCAGACAGAAAAGAAGCCAAACCAAAGCATCGTGTCTCAGACAGCAGCTGAGGTAAGAGAAATGGCCATGATGATGGTACAGAGGCAGATTTGGGGCCAATGAGAAGGTAGACGGGGAAGAGTCCGTATAGTGAGAACTGCAGCCACTGGGACCTGCTTGGCCCAGTGTTGAAAACATGGATCTTGCATCAGGCCTACAGGCCCAATGGAAAAAAAAAGTAATCAGTAGAGGAGCCGGGGGTTTAGCTCAGTAGTTCCGGCGCCTGTCTTGAAAGCACAGGAGTTCGATCCCTGGTAACCACATACAATACTGGGAGTGGAGACTCATGCCCAGCTGCAATCAGCACCACATACCACAGTGCAGGGTGTGGTGGCTCACGCCTGTAATCCCAGCACTCGGGAGGCAGAGGTAGGAGGGTTGCTGTGATGTGAGTAAACCATAAAGCGAGACACTGTCTCACAAAAAAAAAAAAAAAAGAGTAATCAGTAGAATAAAGAGAATTAGATGGCATGTTTGGATGGCCTACATTTACTTTATAATATACCTCAACTATACTCATTCCAGGTTAAATTTCTCTCACAATAGGTATAATAAATTAGGTAGGCTCCTATTTTATGTACAAGGCTGACTTTCAGAGAACAGACAGGAAGGACTGTAGCCAGAAAGGACACAAACAAATAGCACAAAGCCAGGAAACAGGAACAATGCTTTTTAACAGGAAATTTCTCCATAACCGTATTTTTGGAAGCAGAATCTACCAAGAGAGAAATAATTCTGTAAACCAAAAGATGTCATTGCACACAAAAAAGTTCTACTTCCCTAGAGAGAATCCCATATTTCTAGATTCCTCAGAGTTGAATATATCAGTAACAAGGAAAAATCATAAGAATCCAGCTTTTTCTTTAAAGGCTGTTAGAAATAGAGACTGGAACACAACTCGTTCAATTTACTGATTCAGACAGCTAACCAGGGTTTCAAGATCACATGCGGTGACCTGAATTCACCCCTTCCTGACATTCTCCATAGCCTTTCTGAACACCTGTTATAAAAACACTTCCTCTACCTCCTGCAAGCTCTAGATATGACATTTGGAATCACAAAAAATAGATCCTTTCTCCACACGAACGGCTTTCAGGAGAACTAAAAACACTCCACTAAGTTTTTTCAGAATAAACATCTCTGTCCCTCACAACAGCAGCGGCACTCAGCGTTCCCTTGACCTAACACTGTCTGAAGCTCTATGGATCTATTCACTTACCCAATCTTAACAGCCACACTGAACTATACCCTTTGAGACACAGTGAGGCTGCACAACAGACCTGCCAAGGAAATAAGTAGTGCAGCCAGGACTCAAACTCAAGCAACAGGCTACGGGCACCATGTTTTTGACACTGGGCCAACTCAGGTCCCAGTGATGGCAGATCTCACAACAGACCACTCACTCTCCAGCCCATGCACATTGTGCAGGACACAGCATGTCAGCTTGATGTTTTTAAGGCAGCCTGAAACTGCATTACGATACTAAGTAGTTTTTATTTTCCAGTTCTTTGTAACTTTAAAATGACACATGTAGATCAGAATGCATTTTTATTGGCCAATGCTACTCTAGAGAGTTCCTACATTTGAGCTGAAAGAAAACAGACACACATATCCCAAAGAGTCTCCCGAGATGTGATAGAGGCCACTCTCACATCACATGCAAGGCCAAGAGGACACCATTTAAACTTTCCAAAGACCCGGGGACCTTGTATGCTTTATCTTTGCAATCCCTGCATCATTCTCTGAATCTAGCACACATTTAGTGACTGTCTTGTGCCTAAAAGCAAAATTTGCAACCACAGCTTTTAGGAAGTTGGCTAAGGGTGGTCATGACAGCTGAACCAAGGACAGAAAGGATCCTTTTATGCAGAATCTGCCTGTGTTCTTCAACAGATAAAGTGATGTGATGAGAAGATTCAGAGTGTATGAGAGAAACAATCTGTGCTCTGGTCACAAAGTAAGATTACTCCCAAGTTTCAAGGCAGCTCCAATAGTCCTCTCCTATTCATCAAATTAATTTTGATGTTCAACAGAGCAAACAGCGTTGGAGTCCCACAAAGAACATAAATAGCTGTAATTAAATCTAGGTCACATGTTAACAGTTTTACCCTACTTTAGAACGGCCACACCGTATTTGGAGGATTAGGTTCAGTTCTAAGGAGAATAATTTAAGAGGAAGACAAAGATTGGAAGACCTTACAGCCCAAATGGTGAAGGGATACAAGTTACATAATCAACAGAATATACGAGCCACTACATGAAAAAGGTATGATTCTCTGCGTCACATGCACAGGAGAGCTAACCACTTAGGGGCAAGAGGAAGTTTGATCTCTGTTCAAATGAATTAAAAACTTCCTGGGAAACACAGGAAGGATCATCCACATTGGAATGGCTCATTTAATGAAATTAAATTATTTATTCAGCATCAAGATCACAAAATACACTTACTTTAAACCAGAAACTATGTTAGATGCTAGGGATACTCAGACTTTACATGCAAAGCAAGGTCCTAAGCATCAAGAAACTCAAGGTCTATTAGATAGACACATATACAGGCCATTAATTATTATAATAGCTAGGTATAGCTGTACATGCTTGGGGAGACTGTAATGTACAAGACGAAAGCAGAGCTACAACTATATTGTGACAAAGAGCCAACATTAAGTAAATCATTAATACAAAATTTCCATGGAATGTTCTGAAGTTAAAGTGATTTCTCACACTTCAGTAATTACACTTCTTGGACTGCATAGCTCAAGTGTGCTCACCTAACTTCCACAAGGTCATTTGGTTTATAGCTGGGGTGGAGAAAGAACCACACTTTTTTGACAAAATGATTAATGCTGGGTTCTCTACGAGACCCACGCACATACACCATCCATTTATGGGTTGATTGGTCATTTTCTTCTCTCTTATCTGGTGGTATGTACCTAGAGAAAGGGAAAAAAACAAGGAAGCTGAATTCTTTTTTCCTTCAAAAATCTAATAATAATAAATTCTTACTTAAAACAAGATTAAAATTCCAGCAATATCTAGCAGCTATATCACCCATCCAAACAAAGTAGCCAGGGATGGTGGCACATGCCTATAATCCCAGCACTTAACGAGGCCACGGTAGGATGACTGTGAATCTGAGGCCAGCCTAGACGTCTAGTCAGTTCAAGGATAAAGAGAAATACATAGTAAAACCCTGTCTCAAAGAACAAAACAAAAACCACACATACAAAACAACAAATAAAACAAAGAGTTTTGAGTTAATCATTTCATGTTTTTTTTTTCTAAAACATTTTTTTCCTTTGGTATAAGAGGCATTACTCAAAAGTCTGTTTTGTTTTCTGATTATCAGCCTGAGATTTAGAAAGGAAATATCACATTTGTTTTTCCTGTCCAGTGGGTATGTGAGGGGGAAGTAAACTGGCATATTTTCATTCATGGAGTATGAAGCCTGTAGTGACCGGGTTACTCTCACCCCGGTTTCCGGAGGGTAGAACACTGGGGCCTTCTGACAGCTATCCCTGGTTTCTTGCCCTCTCCAAGTCCAAATAAGTCGTTCTGTGTCTGACCATGACACACTAGGCGTGTGAGGCCGGACCTTTAGGAGTCCTTCACTCACTGCAGGTTATGAGGTTTCTTTCTTAGATTCCGGGGGAAAACGAGGCCATGGCTGTCTACACACTCACCTAAGCCTATGGCAGGCGGCCATGGTACCTAACCTAGTCCTTCAGGAGCGCCTTGTCCAGTCCCAGCACTCTGCTCCTTCATGTATGAGGTCTAGCAAGCTGGAAGGGTGCATCCCTGTAGTCCCTGCTCCCGGGAGGCAGAGGCACTGACAATGTGTGGCCAGCCTGGGCTCCACAGAGTTTAATGCCAGTCTGAGTGACATAATGAGAACCTGTCTCAAAAAAACTCCAGGAAGAACTAGCCAGTGAATTTCATAGACTTGTTGAGACTTTAACTGGAGTATCTACAGAGCGGCTTGGGGAAAAGTTAATTTGCAATACTCTGCCTCCCTATCCACGAACTTGATATACTGTTTTTTCTTTTTGAAATTGTTTTGAGTCTACAGCCATACCACTCTGAACGCATTTAATCTCATCTGAAATTTTTTTGAAACTGATATACTTTCCTAATTAACGTTATATTTTTACTGCTAAAGTACATCTATCTTTTGAAATATATTTTCTTTCTAAATGCATGGCTGTTGTGCAGAAACAACAGGCTTCTACATATTCATACTCTTCAGCATTCAATGGTCTTGCTCCCTGGTTAATCTCCCACGTCATCAATAACTGCTCTAGATTTTTCTCTGCAGTCATAGTGTATGAATCACACCAACAAGCGCTGATGGTATTTGTTTTATTCCTATTTTTTTCCTTCTATTTCTGGGGATTGAACCCAGGACATTTACAATGAATTACATCTCCCAGCCCTTTTGTTTTTTTTAAAATAGGGTCTCACTAAATTGTCTGAACTTGGAATCCTGCTGCCTCAGCTTCCCTGGGAGCTATGATTACAGACGTGGACTACCCGCTGGCTCCTTCTTTCTCATCTTTACACTTAAAGCAAACAAAACTGACCACATTAGTAAAACTGCAAGTGCAGTGTTGAACAACAGTATATCACCAGGCAGCTCTTGTTTTATTCCTGACTCCAAGAAAAGCATTCTGCTACATTACCACTGCATAAAAGACCAAAAATAGATGCCAAGTCTAACAAATGTCTTGGCATCATCTGTGGTAATTGTGTTCTTCTTTTTATATATGAATGCATTAGTTATGTTTAATAATTTTGTTATTTAAATTTACATTTCTTGGTCAAGAAGTATTATCATTTTTATAGTTAATGAATTCAGTTCTCTCATTACTTCGTTACTTTTACATTCATAAATGTGAATGTTCCATAATTTTCTTATCAACTCTGTCGGGTTTTATTAATAAAGTAAAAGTCCACTGATAAGGTAACAAGCATTGTCTCTTTTTTTTTTTTAGGTTTTTTGAGACAGGGTCTCACTTTGTGGTTCAGGCTGGCCCTGAGCTCAGCCTCAAACTCACATCACAGAAATCCTCCTGCCTCTGCCTCCCGAGTGCTGGGATGACAGGCGTGAGCCACCATGTCCAGCACTGTGGGATGTGGTACTTTCATGCCCAGTACTATATGTGGTTACCGGGGATCGAACCTGGGTCCTCGCATTTGCAAGACAGGCGCCGGAATCACTGAGCTAAATCCCTGGCCCCAAGCATTGTCTCTTTTCTCCAGAAGATTTCTTATGCAACTGGACTATCTGTCCATTTATCCTGGAAAGCAATCTCGGCCTGCTAGACTACCTATGAAGTGAGAATATCTACAAAGTAATGATTAAATAAATTTGGTGGTTCTAAGCACTTTCTAGCTTTTTCCCTTATTGTTTCATTTTAATTAAGGTGAATTTTTGTGGGAATTATCAGTTTCATAATACCCTGCCTATTTGTTTTTTTAAGGCTGCAGACGGAATCCCAAGGCCTTGTGCATGCTAAGCATGTGCTTATCTCTAATAATAGTGCAGTATCTCTGGTTTTTATCTTCCTTTTTCATTTTCAACATTTATATGTGGTTTCTCTTTTAATTTTATCAATGTATACATGGTACATTTATTTTTTTCTAATTTCTTTTGTTTCTGTTGCTATATTTTGTCTAAAGTGAGATGGTTTAATGAAATTTTAAATTTTCTTTTATTGCAATCATTTAAGACTATAAATCTCCCTCCTGATAGCCTCTATGGTTATTCTATGTTTCATTTTTTGAAAGTGATTTGAGTTTCCAGATATAAACATTTTTAATTTATCCTCTTAACCTCATTTTTAACTTTACTGCTCTGTGATCAGAAAGATACAAGTCCTTTGACATTGCTAAGCTTTCTTTTTGGCCTATTGTGTAGTCACCTTCATAAATGTCACTTGTATAAAGTTTATTTATGTGCAGTATTTCTTATGTGCACATTGGACCCATCTGATAATTTTCCTGTGGTTGTTTTTGTTGTGAAACAAGTCTCACTATTAGCCCAGGGTGCTGGGAGATAGGATAATAGGTATACACTACTATGCCTGGCTCTGGTAAAGAGAATAGAATTTTTCTCTTTTTTGGAGGGGGTGGGTTGGGTATTGGGAACTGAATTCCTGGTTCTCTGCACTGAACTATCACTTTTTCATTTCGTGACAGGTCTCACTATGTCACCAAGCTGCCCAGGCTAGGATGGAACCTGTGATCCTCCAGCCTCAGCCTCCCAACAGTGCTAGGAGTATAGGTGGCCAACACTACACCCAGACTAGCTTTTTTAAAGAATTGAAACTTTTATCACTATGTAGTGACTATCTTTAGCTCCATCAACAGTTTCAGCCTGTTTTACCTGGTATACTGCACTGGTTTTCTCTTGCTTTGATATGTGTCAGGCACATCTTCTCTTCTTGACTTTCAAGTCTGTTTCTATTTTGTTTTTCCAGACCAAGTCTCACTAAGTTGTCCAGGCTAGCTCTGAAGTCTTGGCTTCAATCAATACTCTGCCTCAGCCTCCTAAGTAAACCCAGGACTACAGGCACATGTAGTCCCCTGGCTAATCCTTCTAGATTCAGATGTGCCTCTGATAAACTGAGAGCTGAATTTTAGCTCAATTTAACCAGAAAGATCCATATGCCTTTTTTTTATAACTGGTCTAATTTATTAAATCATTTAATACCACTTGTTTTATCTCCTCTCCACACCTCTCCTTAAACCTTCAACTACTTTCTGAAATTAGAAATTTTCCTGCGTTCAGTTTCTCCTATTAGCTTTAAAATTTAAATTTCTTTTTCTTTTTTTGAGACCAGGTCTTGCTTTGTAGTTCAGGCTGGCTCTGAGCTCAGTAGGTAGACCAGGCAAGCCTCAAACTCACAGCAATCCTCCTGCCTCCGCCTCCCAAGTGCTGGAATTACAGGCATGAGCCAACATGCCTGGCACTGTGGTCTGTGGTACTGATTGCTGGTGGGCCTGAGTTACCACACCCTGCATTGTTGTATGTGGTTACCAGTGACCGAACTCAGGACTTTGTGCTTGCAAGACAGGTGCTTGAACCACTGAGCTAAATCCATGGCCCAGATCTTTCATTTTTAATAACTGAATTTAAACACAATTTTTATAAATGTATCAATTTTTTTCAATAACCAAATTACTTTTAATCAAGTATTTACCAAACATCTAGTACTATGAGATAAAAATAAGACCTAGTTTCTACCCTAAAGAGATTCTACAAAAAAAAATGAAAATTGGAAATAATATGATAAAAATGACAAGATGAGAACATAGAAAAAATATACTTAATGAAAGCGTTTGCAAATAAAACTTAAGAAAATTAGTTAGAACTGTTACCGTTTAAAATCTTGGCCACAGGTCAGGGATTTAGCTCAGTGGTTTCAGCAACTGTCTTGCAAGCGCCAAGGGCCCAGGTTCATTCCCGGTAACCACATACAACAATACCAGGCGTGAATACTCATGCCCACCAGCAATCAGTACCACATACCACAGGACCACATACCATGGTGGCTTACGCCTGTAATCGCAGCACTCTGGAGGCAGAGGCAGAGGACTGCTGTGAGTTTGAGGCTGAGCTCAAGGCTAGCCTGAACTATAGCGAGACCCTATCTCAAAAAAAAAAAAAAAAAAACTTGGTCACTATGACCAATTTTTTTCCAGTAACTTAATCCCTTCTAAATATCTGTATCAGCACAAAATATTTAAATGGCATAGTATTCCAATTAAAATATTCAAAATTACACATTTGAAAAAAATGAAGATCTTCCCACAAGACATCATGAGATCACTATACCCAGTCCCCCCCACCGAGGATCAAACTCAGGACCCTGCACTTGCAAGGCAGGTGTGGCACGACTGATCTAAATCCCCAGCCACAGAAACAACACTGTTAAAGAGGAACTCTGCCTATCAGACCTGCTCTGCGACTTTCTGTTTCACCTTTAAAACATTTCCTTTACAGCAGGTAACCCAACATTTTTACTCACTAGCTTAGGCCCCAGGATATAACTAAGTTAGAAGCTGAAAATTTCTCTAAACTTAATAGGCCTGATGAAATAATGTAAGAGCTCATGTCTCAGAAATCTTTACTATGTACAATTTTATTCTAAGTCATAGACTGGCAGACACACTAAAGCAGGGTCTCCAGTCTTTGAATATGAGTTTACTTTTGAAATGATTACAAGTTTGATGAAACTATTCCTTGTGACTGATTTTTACTGTGATACCAGGGTAAAAAAAAAGTATGTGAAAGTATTCAGGTGTACGGATGACTGCAAATGAGACCTCGTCTACTGTGTTTTCAGGTCACAATGACTTGTAGGATTTAAACTTCTCTGGCTTCCTGACAGGATTGCTAAAAAATGACTTTAGGTTAGATACAAATCAAAGAAAACTACCACACTTAAATCCTTTTATTTCAAAACTAAATGAAACAAAACAAAACAAAGGAATGTACCAACCAAAATGCCCCCCCAAAAAACCTAAAAATAAACAGTATTAGTCCCAGGAATAATCTGAAACTCTTAAGGTTTCTTTCCTATCTACGCCAAAAGCACCCTCACCCTCAGCATCTTTTACAAACTTTGCATGAAAATGTAAGCCAAGACTGTGCTGCCCCTCCTCTGAGGACACCTTCCCGTCACCTCTGCATGTCACAGGGAGCGACAGGGAGCGAGGCTGAGCCCACTGCACAGTGCAGAAGAGAGCAAACTATCCCAGGGAAAAACAGCAGAGCTTAATTCAAACTGTCTTTGCTTCATCCAACTCAGTGTCTGAACCATGAGATATTTTAAAACAGCTAAAAGCTCAGGAAAAAGCATGCTCAAGGAAAGGAGGGTTGTTAGCACACTCACTATGGACAGCTCTGAACTGCCCAAAGGCACAGGCTGGTGGGAACACGTTAATGGCAAGTCGTAGCATAAACGGACGGCTGCAAATCAGACAATTCACACAATACTCACTTGGACACATTGCCTACTACAATTGTCTTCTTCACAAAGAGTCGGGAAGTCTCGTCTCCTGTGAGATCGGCATTCCGCTGCTCTGTTTTATGGGAACCAGTAACACTAGAAGTGTCCTGTAAGAGATCATAATGGATCTAAATTTTCATTTTGAACTCTTTTCAATAGGATAAAAGCCATAAAATCATAAACATTATGGATAAAATTACCCAGGATTTTTTAATGACAAAATTCTCTGGTATTTGAGTATTCCTCTCAAAACATGAAAAATTAATTTGCCATGAACTGTACTAATTTATAAAAAGTTTGTGTATTGAAATTCCCCATTTTTAATATTTCTATACATCTGCTCTATATTTGCAAACAAGATTACAGAAAGATACAAGAAATCAGTATGCTGATTATCTCTGGAAAATGGGAAAGAGGGAAAGAGTCAGTGAATTTTCTTTTCAATCTGCTGGGATATTTAAAAATTTTCATCAGGTGTGGTGATACATGGCTGTGTCTCAGCACTACGAGGCTGAGGCAGGAGGACAAGTGCAAATTCAAAGCCAGCTTGGAGTATATAGCAAAACCCTGTCTAAAAAAACACAACAAAATTTCAATGGGAAGAAATAAAAAGGAAATCAGACTACAGTTGCAAGCTGTGAGGGCTCCAATCATGGCTCTTCCATGACTAATCTGTAATCCTGGATAATGATTCTCTCTGCCTTCATTTCCTTAAACAGTGTTAATATGTTAGTAATACTACTTTATGACTGCTACGAATAGTTTTTAAAGTGTGGGGTACGCAGTAAGTACTTAATGTTTGTCACATAAATACATATACAAATGCAACATACTGTATAAAAGATGTTTCTAAATCCTGCTACTAGTATGCATGGCCTAAACTGATTTTCTTACAAAAGCACAACATTTACAATAGTTGCTCAGAAATAATTTCAGAAAGATGTAAGTAAACTCCAACACTAAGAATTCTGATTCTTATGCCAGGGATGTGGTTCAGTGGTGCTGCACCTACCCAACAAGCACAAGGTCCTGAGTTTGATCTCTGGTACCACAAAAAATAAATTCTGCTTTTTAGATGGGCATGGTAGTACATACCTATGATCCCAGCACTGAGGCAGGAAGATCAAGAGTTTGAGGCCAGCCTGAACTACATAGCAAGACCTTATCTCCAGAAAAAAAAGGTCTGATTTTAACTGTCAGCACTATGAATAACAGTAGAAAAGTTATTTTTCTTTTACCTTTTTGTTCTTCCCAATTTT
Organism: Petromus typicus; assembly: GCA_004026965.1. Taxonomy (NCBI): domain Eukaryota; kingdom Metazoa; phylum Chordata; class Mammalia; order Rodentia; family Petromuridae; genus Petromus; species Petromus typicus. The sequence goes on from PVIR01019871.1 coordinate 17,957, forward strand.
CAACAATGAATGCATGAACTTATAATCAGAAAAATTTAAAAAACTGTTTCTAAGGAAGACAATCAAATATTTAATGTACAAGTATGTAGAAAGTAACCTAGAAATATGCTCCACTCACACCAGCCTGCAAAAAGTCACTGGTCAAACCCAATAATGACTCCACAGCCGAATGTTAAACCAACTGTAGAATGTCCTGGGCAGGGAATTAAAGGACCAAACACTAATAAGTAGCCTTTGCTTCTTTTTATTATTTGCCAAATTTCCTCCAGCTTCTATAGCATCGGAGAACATAAAGTCTCACAGAGGAAACTGCTTCACAGCCATTAGGAAGGATAAACAGGAGAACAGGAAGGCCTCAGACAAGGCCTGGAGCTGCCAACACCTACAAGCTTCTTTTCTGGACGCATGGATGATGCCCCTGAGCTGCCCACACTTTGGAGCCTCAAGCTCTAAAATCAGAGACAATTCTGATAGTTTTGGACACGGACAACTCTAACTCATCTAGACTCAGTTTCCCCACTCCCAAACCAGAAAGGCCTACTTCCTAGACTACCGTGAAGTTAAAGGAAACAAGTGTTAGTTCCCCTCTCCTATGCTCCCTCCCCCTCCACCAACTCTACCCTTCCAGCACTCCTCCTGGGCTTCTGCTCCACACTGTTTGAGAGTCTTTCCTCCATATCCATATTGCTGTTGTTATCTTTGTCAGATAAGAAGTCATTGTGCTGCGATAAAGAATCACTTTCTGAATGATTAGCTGATGGTGTGTCCGATCTCTGATTGGTAGGAGATGATGACCTAGATGGTGATTCCAAAAATTTTTTGATAGCAGGATGATTGAAAACCATTGTATCACATGTCTTGGATCCCTAGAAAAAAAAGAAAGCAAGTAAACTTTAATCCAGTTTTCCAAGAGCAGGCAAAAACGATCTCTCTAAAACACTTAGCTATGTCAGGATCTTTATAAAACCCTTCCAGGGACCGGGGAGTTAGCTTAGTGGTTCCGGCGCCTGTCTTGCAAGTGCAAGGACCCGAGTTCGATCCCCGGTAACCACATAACAATACTGGGTGTGGAGACTCACGCCCAGCAGCAACCAGTACCACATACCACAGTGCCGGGCGTGGTGGCTCACGCCTGTAATCCCAGCACTCAGGAGGTAGAGGCAGGAGGATTGCTGTGATGTGAGTTGGAGGCTGAGCTCAGGGCCAGCCTGAACCACAAAAGTGAGACCCTGTCTCAAAAAACCTTAAAAAAAAAAAAAAAACCTTCAAAATTTTCCCACACCGATAAAATGAAATCCAAATTTTTAAAAATCTGCACCATCATCATCATCATCATCATCATCAACATCAAAACAACACCAGAAAACTAGAATGAGGGTTAGGCAAAATTTCTAATACTAAAAGCTAGAGTCTTTTGAAGATAAATAAGAAATACATACAACTTACGGAAAATAAGTTGACTTTAAAACCATTAAGTCTCACATAATCTTACACAAAAAGATCAACTGCTCTATACAAAATACTCATTAAAAATATAAAAACAGGGCTGGGGATTTAGCTCAGTGGTTCCTGCACCTGCCTTGCAAGCAAATGCGAGAACCCTAGCTGGATCCGGTAACCATATACAATAATGACGGGCATGGTGACTCATGCCCACCAGCCATCACTACTATATACTACAGTGCCGGGTATGGTGGCTCATGCCTGTAATCCTAGCACTCCAGGAGAGAGAGGCAGGAGGACTGCTGTGAGTTCAAGGCTTGCCTGGGCTATATAGTGAACTCAGAGCCAGCCTGAACTACAAAGCGAGATTTGATATAGATACAGATATAGATCCTTTGCTTGGTTATTATAATTACCAAGAACAACTTTTAAGAAATGCATGCCTAAATCCTTCAAACTGAAATGTAATGATACGTCGAAGTTCCTTGAAAATATTTTAGAGAAAATATGGCAAAATGTTAAAATTGTTAAGTCTAAGTGGTATCCAAACACACTCATTTGCCCTTTTCTGTATATTTGAAATCAGTCATGAAAAGCACAGGGTTTGTAGAACAAGGTAAATCTGAAACCAAAAACTGCCACCACTAGAGTACAAGGTAGCAGGAAACATAAATGTACTGTCCGTCACATTCCCAAAGTGGACCACCGTGCAGGAGGGCGGGCCAGGTCCCAGGGAGGCCTCGCCCATGTCTAACTCCAGGGCCAGGCATAGTACTGACAACCAGGAGAAAAAGGATCAGTGAGCACAAAGACAATGTTCTTTAGGGTGCTGACACACAGAGAGAGAGGACTTCAGGACTATAATTGAACACAATGATGTATTTCCTAAAAGGTGGACTAGACTTCCTGTATCTAAGTAAGGGTATTTCCTCACTGACGTAACTTCCCCATACATAACAAATATAGTAGCTGGAAAACAACTGACTACAGGGCATACTTACCTCAGAAACTTTCAGAAGACCTGCAGAAGCATAATAATTTGCTACGATGCAGGCTCGAAGTTTATCCATCATCCTTCGGGCTTCGATCAGCCGCTAAAAACAAGTATTAACACATTACTTTAAAATATACTAACTGAGGGTCAGGAATTTAGCTCAAGTGGTACTATGCCTACCTCAGAAATACAAGGGCCTGAGTTCATCCCCCAGTACCACAAAATAAATAAATAAATAAATAACACCTATTACAAGAGTTGTACAAAATAAGAAATGTAAACGAGGGGACAAAGTTCAACTTCTCTAGAAAGAAAAACAGAGAAAAAATAGCATTTCCAACCTATCAGACTAACAAAGATTTAAAAGACTAAAATGTGATGCAAGGTATAAAAATACATTAGTAGATGTTATCTGTAGTCCACACCTATAATCCCAGCACATAGAAGGTTGAGACAGGAAGACTGCAGGGGTTCAAGGCTGGCTACTATTACATAGTGAGATCCTCTCTCAAAAACCAAAACAGGGGTCAGGAATTTAGCTCAGTGCTTCTGGCATGCCTGGCAAGTGCAAGGCCCTGAGTTCAACCTCCAGTAGCCACATACCACAGGCCAGGTGTGGTGGCTCACGCCTGTAATCCCAGCACTCGGGAGGATTGCTATGAGTTCAAGGCTGGCCTGGGCTACATAGTGAATTCAGGGCTAGCCTGAACTATAAAGCAAGTCTCTGTCTTAAGAGAACAACAACAAAAACAAAACAACAACAAAAAATACATCTGATTCATTAGACATACACACAAAGATACTGAGCATGAGAGCAGGCTCTCTTTGGGATACAATATGAGGTAATGTTCTCCTGTTTTCCCCTTAATTTATTTTTGTTAAAAATAATATTCTTCCCCTAACAAGCTATTTTTTAAAAGAACAATCAAGGCCAACCATGATTCTCGGAACAGACTGCTTTTTCTAGAGCTTTGGTGCTTTCTCTATGTATTATCATTTTACCTGGTCAATGACTTCAATTTCATGTTCCTTATTCTTCATTTCAAGAGCAAACTGTTCTTTGATAATAGTCTCAATCTTCTGCACAGCAGCATCTCGAGCTAGGCAAAACACCAAGACCTAATGAGCTTGCGGCTATTGTGACTTAAATAAGCAAGCAAAAGAAACCATAGAAATCATTAACTGTGGAGAAATCTTGTAGACCATCCCACACCCAAGTGGTAGAAAATTAAAATCACTAACACTGGAACAAACCAACTTCATGCTCTTTCTGACAGATGCACTAAGAGCACTGCATCACTGCCATTCTTGCCAAAAATGGCGATGCATAACGGTAGTGGTGCATGCCTGGATTCCCAGCTAGCTACATGGGAAGCTGAGACAGAAGGATCTCAACTCTGACAAGGTCAGCCTGGGCAATTTAGTGAGATCCTATCTCCCAATAAAACAAAACAAAAACAACAGCACAAATTTTCTACCACACAATATCTACCTGAATTCTCAATGGCTTTATGCCGCTTATTTGGAAGAGCCACAGATACATCCTCATAGTCAGGGTCAGTTTCTTTGATGGTTCGCTTGATGCCAGACATGATGACTTACAGTTCTTCACTGTGAAGCAATAATAACGTAATTAATGAACAGTACAATACAATACTGGAATTTATAAATGCATGCTTATACACATAAAGAAGAATAAATAAATATTACACAATACTGGCACTTATGTTTATGTATACGCAAGCTGAGTATCGCCCATTTGAAATGTCTGGGTCTGATGTTTCAGATTTTGGACTGTTCCCACAAACTTTTTTTAATCCAAAAATCTAAAATCTGAAATTTCCTGAGTATCAGGTAAATAAAAGTTCCAGATCTAAGAACACTTTAGATTTAGATTTTCAAGTTAGGGATGATCAGCTATGCAATATACCCCCTTTAGAGCCAAAAGGCTAAGTTTAACTTCAAAAGTTTCCAAAAAATTTTAACGCCATGGTCATAAAGCATGGGTTTTCAGCTCAGTGGTTCCAGCATGCCTGGCAAGCACAAGGTGCAGAGTTTGACCCCAGGCTCACCTGGGCTATCCAGTGAGTTCAGGGCCAGCGTGAACTACAAAGCAAGACCCTGTCTCAAAACAAAACAAAAACAAAAAAAGCATGGGTTTTTGATGAGTGGATAAAGATGTGGGGTTTTTTTCATACATTCAAGTACTACTCTGCCATACAGGATAAGCTGGAAACATAACTTTTTTTTGGTACTGGGATTCAAACTCAGGATCTTATGCTTTTGAGGCAGGCATGGTGCCATTAAATCCTCAGCCCATCTTTTTTTTTTTTTTTGAGACAGGGTCTCGCTTTGTAGTTCAGGCTGGCCCTGAGCTCAGCCTCAAACTCACATCACAGCAATTCTCCTGCCTCTGCCTCCCGAGTGCTGGAATTATAGGCGTGAGCCATCACGCCTGGCACTGTGGTATGTGGTACTGATTGCTACTGGGTGTGAGTCTCCATACCCAGTATTGTATGTGGTTAACCCAGGATTGAACCTAGGCCCTTACACTTGCAAAACAGACACTCACCGGAACCACTGAGCTAAATCCCCGGCTCATCCTCAATCCATCTTGAGACATTTTTAGCTAAATGGACCCAACTTCAGATGATACTACCCTTAAGTAAAATAAACTGAACATACATGTTTAAATCCCACATTGCTGGGGCTAGGGATTCAGCTCAGTGGTTCTGGCACCTGCCTTGCAAGTGCCAAGGTCACGAGTTCGATCTCCAGAAACCAAATACAAGACCATACGTGATGACTCACACCTACCAGTAACCAGTAACACATCACAGCACCAGGCATGGTGGCTCATGCCTGTAATCCCAGGACTCCGGAGACAGAGGCAGAAGGATTGCTGTGAATTCAAGGCTCGCCTGGGCTACATCATGAGCTCAGGGCCAGCCTGAACTACAAAGTAAGACCTTGTCTCAAAAAAAAAAAAAAAAAAAAAATCCCATATTGTTTTTCTGGTGTGATAACTAAAAGTGGAAATAAGGATTAAAATGTACATCAGACATTGAGCAATAGGAAGAAAATTTCAAAAGAGATACAAAGGGAGAGAAGGAGAGACAAGACAAAGAGAAATTAAAGGAAAAAATGGAAACAAAGCTTTTGTACATATAGGTGATGGGGAAAAAGAAGCAAAATATATCATATACTGGTACAAATTCCTTATGATAAATGTTATCATTATGTATATCTAAAATGTACCAATAAACATTTTTCTAAAAATAAATAAAAAAAAGTATGGGTTTCTCTTTCAAGAGAAAATATTTTAATAAGGTAGCAAGTTGCTCAGACTTTTCAAATGGAGCCTCGCTTTCACAGAAGGGCTCATATAAGAAAAGGAAAGAAATTAGACTTTGAGGAAAACATTTAAAAGCACATAGTATATTAGAATTCACAATGCATTAATGAGCGTATTATAAAATGTGAATGATACAGTTAATGACAAGCCCTGGCTCTGGTACTTACACTGAGCCCACTACATAACGGACAATAGTAATATAACTATTACTAATCATTTCCTATTACTCATAATAAATGTAAACTAGACCCTTATTGCTCGTTTGGATCTGAAGATCCCCCAGAGGTCTCAGGTTTTCAGAGGAGGGACTTTGGGAAGCTAACTGGATCGCAGATCACGCAGTCCTCTATACTCCCTCCGAAGTGGACTAACTCAGTGATGAGTAAATGATTGAATGTGCTGTGGGAGACAGGTCCTGTTTGGAGGTGGCCTCACTGATCTGCAGGGATTCCTGTCCCTGGCTCTTCTCTTCTTTCCATTTCTTCACTGCACAAGTTGAGCAGTTTTCTTCTGCCAGGCCCTTGTGCCATATCATTTTTGCCTCAGAACTAGCCAATTATGGAGTGAACATTTTGAAATCATGAGCTAAAATAAACCTTTCTTCTTCTAAACTGAGGATGGCAAGTATTTTGTCCTAGCGATGGGAAAATGACAACTATACATTTAATATTAAGCCACCTGTCAAGTTTAAAATTTGATAAGGCCTAACAGCCATGAATGGTGATGTAAGCCTGTAATCCCAGGAGTTGCGAGGCTGAGGCAGGAGGATTTCCAAGAGTCTGAGGCCTAACGGGGCTACCCAGTGAGCTTGACAGCAGCCTGGAATATATAGTCAGACCTTGTATCAAACAACAAAAAAGTCTAGAGGTGCAAGTCTTTGAATAAAAGGACAAATAAATCTTTAAGATTTGCACTGTCTCGATAAATCAGTCATTAACCAGATGTGGCCATATGAAGAGTTTTTGTATCACCGCAGAGAGTTGTACTGGACAGTGCTCCCTACTACACTGTCTCCCAAAACACAAATATCACACGAATCAGTTTACCAAACACTATGCAAACTAGCACTGTTTAACAGAAATCTGTGTCACATACAGAATTTAAAATTTTCTAGAAACATTTTAAAAATTGAAGAGAAACAGGTGAATTTAATGTTAACATATTTATCTAGCTAATACAATCAAATCATCATCCCAACAATGCAAGCAATATAAAGGAGTATCTTGACAAAATAATCAATGCAAACAAGTAAAGACCCTACATTATTCTATTTTTACTGTTCTGCTGCCTTGCTGGGTAGCGCTGGTGCACTGATGTGCAGATCAGAAAACCAATTTGGGTGGTGAGGCAGGCTGACCCTGCAAGGCTTGACCCCTGACCTAGAGGCTTGAAGAGCTCCCTGATGTCCAAACTTCTGTCCTACCAGGAAGGCAATACTAATATCAAAATAATCTGAACCAAAATTCTTTAACATGATAAAGATTATGTTATTGTTAAAAGACAGCTAGGCATGACGGCACATACTTGTAATTCTAGCACTCAGGAGGCTGAGGCAGGAGGATTGTCATGAGTTCAAAGCCAGCCTGAGTTACACAGTGAGACCCTGTCGAGAGAGAGAAAGAGAAAGAGAGAGAGAGAGAGAAAGGAAGGAAGGAAGGAAGGAAGAGAAAGAGACAGAACGAAGGCTAAATCCTATCATGGCCTGGGAGATATAGAAGGAAGGTGATTGGCACAGCCTATGTCTCACGTTGGACCCTTTACAAACACTTTAATGCAACTGATTTCATTAACTTTTAGAATGTCTAAGATGCATGCTAGGAACATAGTGCCACTTTAATACTATGCTCACAAGTTTTCTCAAAATAATCAAAATTATTTCAATGTCAATTTAAATTTTTCCACTTGGAGATTACTCATAGGACTATTGTCTTCCATGGACACAGATAACTGAAAATAAATACATCTAATTTTTGCCTCCAAATTGCACTATCTCACAATACTAACAATCTGAAGTAAACTATTATAAGATTCACACCAAGGATGAGAGAACAGACTCTGCTCTGATTTTTATTACCATTAGTATTGACAAAAATTCCAGGTCTTATACACAAAACCTTTTGAACACATTCTTAACTGTTGGCCAGTGTGATCACTGATCAAGCCATCAGGTATGGAAACAAAACCAGATCTTTTTAAAACAGTCACAACTTTCCCAATCAGAATGGCAGGACGCTGAGATAGGTCTGGTCACTAATATCAAACTGATGTTCCTAGTGTGACAGGCTAAGCAGAGCAAAAGGAAAGCTGGACAACAGAGCTCTAAAAAATGGTTTCATTATTTAAGAATTATATATTTCCAGATGAAAAATGCTTACCTTGCCATTATAAATAAAACTGTTTAAAAGTATGATTTGTTAATAATGTTAAACCAAAGAACTACTCAATCTTGCAAACCATCACAGACAAGAATTCATGAGGGGTTATTCTCAACTACCCACTGTTTCAATCCCTTACTGCAACAACTGAAGAGCTGAAGTTAGCTAAGTTTTACCATTTCTCTCCTCCAGTAGTTCATCCCTTTTATGGAAGACTAAGCTAATGGGACATCTAAGAGTCTAAGACAGTTAAGACAGCAGTGGCACACACCTGCAAGCCCAGCCATGAGCTACTGAGGGCAGGCAGGAAGATCAAGTCAGAGGCCAGCCTGGGCCACTCAGCAGACCCTACCTCAAAATAAAAAGAGCTGGGATGTTGCATGTTGATGGTGCAGACTTCCGAGGTTCAATTTCTCTTACTGCTGTAAGTAAATAGATAGACAGACACTGTTCGTTCGTTCTTTCTTTTTTTAATTTTTTTGAGACAGGGTCTCACTTTGTAGTTCAGACTGGCCCTGAACTCACTATGTAGCCCAAGCTAGCCTCCAGCTCTCAGCAATCCTCCTGCTTGTCTCCTGAATGCTGGGATTATAGGAGCCACCACACTCGGCATTGTAGTAGATGGTACCCAGAGATCACACTCGAGACTTTGTGCTTGCCAGGCAGATGCTGGAACCACTGAGCTAAATCCCTAGCCCAACAGTTCTATTTCTTAAGGGAGACCACATAATTAGTAATTTTCTTTATGTCATTTTCAGGCAAAGATCATTAGCACCGCCTGAAATGATGGTTCTGACTTATAACAGCATTGTTCTGTTGGAGTTGTGAAACCATAAAGTCTGCAAAGCCAGCTTGGAAAAGACAGAACTGGACTAGACCGAGAACGTCAAGCTGTCAGAGCCGGTCACTGGGAATGCAGAAACTGGGGCAAATCTTGGGCCTCAGTAAGCTGGAACTTTTTTTGGTGCTTCCCACTATGTAAAACCTATGCGGATAAATTTCACATCAGGAGCTGAGTTTCCAAAAGGGACACAAGCACCTTAAAACAAAATATTTTTAAAAGAATGACTTCTTTTTCAGACCAGTAATGTATAATTTAGAAAAGCTACCCACCTACAGAAATCTTGCTGGTGAAAATTTTGTCAGACTCGGGGATAGTTTCACAACGTGGGGTTCAGAGTTAGCTCAGTGTGACAGTGTGGGTTTAGCGTGTGCAGGGACTTGAGTTCAATCCCCAGCACCACAAAGCAGGAAGACTTGTTTATGAAATTTACATTTTAAAATTTTACATTCTGTGACTTACTGCTCAATAAAGCCATTAAATGTATACATATTTAAAAAGACGAATCACTATATATAAACCTATATGTAAATCTACCTATAGCTATGAATTTTACTCAAGTATGCTTGTGCACACTGTATGTACCTTTGCAGGAGGCAGCGCAGTGAACCAGGCACGGTGCTGACTATAGTTCAAGGCCAGCTTGAACTACTATCAAGGCCCTGTCTAGAAAATGAAAATCAGCAGGGAGGTGGGGGCCAAATGAGGATGAAGAGTCAAATGAAAATCTATAGTTGAATGAGAAAACAGAAAGATCAAGTACTTCTGAAAACTGTTCATCTCAACAAGGTAATTCGTATCAGATATGAACTGTAGTCACAGACATACAACTTAAATATTAGCCCTCCTCTCTGTATTTTATAATAATAGTTCAGAGCACACTGCAGTGCATTCACTGAAAAACAGAAAGGAATTTAACACAATGAAAAACATATGAGGAAAGTTCTGCACGCTGTATGTCAATCTGCATATTTTAAATATCTGAATAACTAGACAACCAGAAAATAGCAAAAAGATGGGCAGAGAACAAGAAAAGAAATTCACAAATGGCCAAATGTGAGCAAAACATTCAAATATACCTGTAATCAAGGAATGACTCAAAACATTTTTCATGTATCCCATTTAGTTTTGGAAAAGATAAAAAAAGTATCTTGAAGAAGGGCACTGGGCTCTAATTTTTTAAAATACCATTCAACTACTCTATTTCCCACTTGTGACTTTTAAACCTGTGGATAATAACACTAATGACTATAGTAACCTCCATGATGCTAGATCCATTTGTGTGCATGTGTGTGTATGTGTATGTGTGTGTGTGTGTGTGAGAGAGAGAGTCAGCGAGAGACAGACAGACACACACACAGAGAGAGACAGAGAGACACACAGAGACAGACAGACAGAGACAAGGAGAACAGCACGCACGTGCAGCATTAGAGGGGTTAAACATGCTGGGCAAGCCCTCGCCCACTGAGACACATCCCCAGCCCCCAAGTGACAACCTTCAACATTTCGAAGCGCTGGGCAGGGGCCAATTCTTCCCGGAAGGAGATACTGCTTTTCCCCATACTTCACTCATCTTTTACCTACTGTCCTAGACACATTTGCTTCTCTTTCTCCATGCTTTCCCTAAGCGACTCCCATCCTCCCATACTTCTGAATTTCATCACACACTCATTCCCAATATTCAGCTCTAGTCTCTCTTCCAAGTTGCATAGCTTCCTCAACATACTCATTTTCTAAGTAATATGCATCTCAAACTTATTTCACCCAAACAACTCATGATTTTTCTCATCTCAAATTTTTCTATTCCTTTTTTCACTAAATCGCACCTCTATCTTACCTCCTCAGTTGCTCAAAACAAAAATAAAAAGCCCTAACGTTCCTCTTTTCCTTGCCAATCCTTGTATTGAGACAGGGTCTCCCTATGTAGTTCAGGCTAGCCTCAATCTCGCAGCGATCCTCCTGCCTCAGCCTCCCGAGGATGTGCACCACAGGCCCGACACGAATCCATTTCTAACTTGTTAACTCTACCAGCAAAATACTTTTCAACCTTTTTCCGCTTCCCTGGCCCGAGCTACTGCAGACAGCATCCTAAATCATCTCTCAGCGCCCTCTCCAGACTCCCTCCGTGCAGCGGTCGGTCGTGCCCCTCCCTCTCTCAAATCATCCAAGGGCCTCCCCTAAACTCTGGCACTCTGCCCCGATCTTTCAGTTTACAAAGAACCAAAACTACTCATCCAACCCTAATTACCTCTAGATGGCAAAGCTACTTTTTCTGCTTTTGCCTGTCTTCATTTTCAAATGTCTCCAATGAATACTTGCTACTTAATAAGAAAGGAAGATGATACTTCTGAAAAAATATATATAATATTCCATCGCATGTGTTACCTGTCACTGAGTAAATGTTAGGAAATATGCTTGACAGTACTATCGTAGGAAGCACGCACTAAACTCTAGGAATGAGGTGCGAGGGGTGCAGTGGTATTGCTGACATTTTCCTCCCCTTTCCGTTTTTTTCCACAGAACTAGATGCATGAAGGGGGATGCTCCCTGCCCTGCGGTCGCCCGAAGCCAGCCTTCCCGCGCGGTGCTCACTTTGCACCGGCCTCCCCAGCCCGCGCCCCACGCCCCACGCCCCGACGCGACCTCGGAGCTCCCCGCCCCGCGCACCCACCCGGCCTGGAGGGGACTCGGGAATTTTCGGGGGAATCCGCAACTCGCCGGCGCGGTGGCCGCAGCCCGAGTCCGATGCACCCGCAGGCCGGGCACTCAGCACCTGGCATGCTGGAGTCCTAGGGGAGGGAGCCCCGCACCCTACCGCGCCCCCGCGCCGCTCCCGGCCGCGCGGCGTGGGGGAGGGGCGCGCACGTGCCCGCGCCGCCCCCGCAGACAATGCCCGAACGCGCGCGCCCGCCGCCACTCACCTTCCGGGCCCGCACTCCGGCCGAGCGCGGCCCGCCCGCAGCCACAAGACGCTACGGGAAGGAAGGAGCGGGCCAAGGCCGCGGAGCCGCCCCGCCACGAGGCCCGACGACCCCGCAGCCGCGGAAGCACACGCCAGCCGAAGCACGCTCGGCCCGCTCCGCCCCGCACGTCAGCAGTAGGGGCGGGCGCGCGCGTGCGGAGAGTGCGGGGACGCGCGCGGCCTGTGGGCGGGGCTCCGGCTGTGGGCGGGGCTCGGGCCATGGGCGGGACGGCCCAGCCCCAGACTAACAGACCCAGCTCTCTGGATTGGTGTAGGTTACATTTGGGCCACTGGCACCACCAATCCATCATTTTCCTGCCTAGAAGACAGCTAGTCCTGGGCCCAGCTTTCACAGATTATTCATTCTACTCGCATTCATAGTTACATACAGCCAAGCACGGTGGCGTATGTCTGTAATCCCAGCACTTACGAGGCTGAAGCAGGAGGATCTCTTTGGCTAGGAATTCATGACCAGTTTAGATGGCAGAGGTAGAAGAAAAGTGAAAAGAGAGAAGAAAAGAAATTCAGGCTCTGAAACATTGGAATTTGCCTAGGTCACACAACTAGTGAGTGACAGTCCATTGAGCTTGGTTACCCTGGGAACTGAACCTAGAGCATTTGGATCAAGCTGCATCCCAGGGCCTTTGAAAATTTTTTATTTTGATACAAAATCCCCCTGCTGGGAATATAATAAGTGGTACAGCACTTGCCTAGCACATGCCAGTCTGTGGGTTCAGCCCCAGTACTGCAAAACAAACATGATACAAGGTCATGAAGCTGCTAAGTGTCCGGGCTGGACTTGAAATTGTACTCCTCCTGCCTCAGCCTCACAGAACTCTGGGATTATCGATGCTTTCTTTTAAATTGAAATCGTTATTGGTACATTACATATGCACATCACAACTGCACTCCACAATGGGGATTTGTACCAGTATAAGACACAATTTAATTCTCATTTTTTTCCATAGCCCTACCCACCCTACCACCCCCCTATATACATAAAATATCGATGCTTACCACAAGCTTCCTCTAAATATCTTTGGAGGCCAGACTCTTCTTTCCTTCACCCTCCACAAGGCCCCTCCCCTCCCTGTGTACAGAAGCTCTGTTTTCATTTTTTCCTTCTATTTTCACTTTTCTTCTTGCCCCTTCTTTCCTTTTCTGGGGATCAACTTTGTCCTGCTCTATCTCTTTTCTTCCCAGGACTTTTACTATGAGAGCCAGGGCTTGATTTAGGGAGCTCACTTCACTTTGTAAACGCTACATACATGTTGAGGCTGAGAATGTAGCTCGGTGTCACCGTGCAAGCACAAGGTCCTGAGCTCAATCCCTGGTGCTGAAAAAGAAAATCTTTACATACATATTAGCAATTGTTTGATGTATTTAATGTTTAATATTAATATGTTATGTTTTACTTGATTTATTCCTACATTCGTAATCACAAAC
>PVIR01019872.1:0-22985 GCA_004026965.1 Petromus typicus
CATATCTATCTCCTGCTTTTTCATTGACTGCGATCATTCTTGTATTATGCTTCTTCACATCATCCAGAGGCTATATTAGATAGGTTTTTCACGGTCTCTTGCTCTTCCTAAGAAATCTTTCTTTTCATGATCACTAACCACATTCCTGTCTTCTATATCTGATATTCCGTTCTCACATTGGCTCATTCCGCTACATGTACTTTCAATGCAGTTTTTAATCTCTTGAATATCTATCTGGATCTGTTTCATGGATTCCATTTTTTTTCTTCTGTTGGCCATTTATGGTTCCCATCATTTTCCTAAACTACTCTGTTTTTTACAATCTGTATCTGCTCTGGAGTCACTACTATGTCTTTCATTGTGGTCTCCATCTCTGTAGTTACATGAGAAATTATTTCTGATTTTGATCTTTTTCTTTCATCTGTTTTGTTAACTTCCACTATTATCATTGCAGAGATTACAGGTGGGTTGATTTCAAATTGTTCCCCTAAGATTGGTTTTTGTGAGCTTCCAGTCTGGAATTGCATCTAGTTTAAGTGTCTTCTCATTTTCTTTTCTTTCTAATTTTTTAAGATTAATTCCTGGGTTGATGCTTGTAAATTTATGGCTGGTAGCTTTATTGCTACTGTTTAGAATACTTTGGAAATAACTACTTTTCAGAGATGTCTTCCAAACGTAGCTGGCTTTTGGGATTTGAGTCTATTGCAAGATCTTACCATTTTAATTTATTGAGATAAGACGTTTCTGCTTGTTTGGCTTAGGCCCTCATTTTTTGGCACTGGCTGATAGTATTATTTATGACCCATAGGAAATCTCAGTCTTGGCATATCAGGAAGAACAATTGATTAGAACAATTATATTATGTCACTTTGCCTAAAATAGTACAATCACCAATAACAATAGCATCAAGCACAGCCCAGAAGATACCAAACTGTGGTAACTATTAATTTGCCACCTTTAAACATATGAACCATAATTGTGGTTATGTAATAAAATCTAAAACAGACCAGAAAATATTCCTTCAAAATGAAATATATATAGAAAATATACAGTGAATATATACAGAATATATACAGTAAATATTCCCTTAGTATGGTCATTTTACCCTCATGAGAGAAAATTTTAAAGGCATTCAGAGAAAACAATAGAGAAATAGAAGAAGAAGAGTTTAGAACAAGGTCTGGAGCACAAAAAAAGATTATGAAAACTTTAGCTGGTAAAGAAGACAGGAGAGAAAAAGAGAAACAAGAAATAAAAACAAGAACTGAACAAATCAACAATAACAAACCCAGAACAATGTTCACATTATATAAAACAAGAACAATCAAGAGAAAAGGAAACCATGGGCCGAGGATTTAGCTCAGTGGTTCTGGTGCCTGTCTTGCAAGAGCAAGGACCCGGGTTCGATCCCCGTTAACCACATACAATACTGGGTGTGGAGACTCACCCCAGCAGCAACCAGTACCACATACCACAGTGCTGGGCGTGGTGGCTCACGCCTGTCATCCCAGCACTCGGGAGGCAGAGGCAGGAGGATTGCTGTGATGTGAGTTTGAGGCTGAGCTCAGGGCCAGCCTGAACTACAAAAGCGAGACCCTGTCTCAAAAAAAACTAAAAAAAGAGAGAAAAGGAAACCAAAACAAAATGAAAAAGAAGAAAAACATGTCCACTTCAGAGCATGTCTCTGCTGACACTGATAGACAAAGTGGACAGCCCGGCTCCATGTTGGTTAATCCCAGCAAGCCAGCCATAGATTCACAGCAGGGTAGTGGATAATCCTAGCAAGTGTGGTCCTTTAGTTCCACTGAAGTTCAGGCTGGTTTCTGCCTATGAGATTGGAACCAGATTTGTTCAGCCTGAAACACCCTGTGTGCCTCCTGGTGGCTTGAACTTTCCTCTGTGACTTCCTGCCAGTTTGAACTCACTTCCGCCACGTTCTGACAATGGGAGCCACTAGATGGAGCCAGCCTGCAGCTGCTTTGAGTTCTGAGCTGAGTGGGCTCCTTTGTAAGGTGGGTTCGGCCCAATCACCCTCTCCGGGGGGATGTCTGAACCCAAATAACTTCATCTACTGCAGTCCATTGCATCCACTGCTCTGTTCCATTGGTGTGTTTCTCCTTGGAGGCCTTTGGGGTCACAAGTGGTCAAGTTCAAGATGCACCTCTCATGTGGAAAGTCATGGTTCAGGGAGAAAGTGCCACCTGCCACCTCCTCCTTCTGTGTTGAGGTGTCGCACTGTTTGCTCTCCCTGTGGGCTTCAGTTCTCACTTCAGATCCTCGTTGGTGCCAAGGACCCACTTCCCTCCTTGTCTTCTTCACATTGCTGTATTTGGCATCTGGACACCAAAACTCAGAGAGAGTGTTTCTCCGCTGTTCACTACTCTGCCATCTTCCTACAAGTCTAAAAGATTATTTATATTGAGGGCATCAAAAGGAAAAAACTTAATTCAAATAAAATCTTAATATGTGGTGGTGTCCCACAGCTCTAATGTGGTGTCCCACAGCTCTAATCCCAGCTATTCAGAAGGCTGAGGCAAGAACACTATAAATTTTGAGGCCACCCTGGCCAGTTAAATGAGAGTATCTCAAAAGAAAAAAAGAAAGGCTGGGATTATATATAGCTAGTAGGGTTATATATAACTAGTAGCTAATTGAGAGCCCCTGGGTTCACTCTCCAATAGTGGGGGGAAAACACTCAATTTTAACATTTCACTCACCTTTAAAATGATTTGATTTTTCAATAATAATGCTGACCATTTCAACATCTATACTCAAAAGAGTGACCAATACCATTCAAAGCATTAAAGATTGGAAGGGCATGGAGAATTCCGAGCTTTTTCTAAGGCCTATAAACCTTGAGTTGTTTAAAAAAAAAAAAAAATGTTTTTCTAACTTATCCCCTATCCCAAAAAAAGAAACTGAGAAGGAATTGAGAAGAACGGTCCTTTAATTGCAAAGGAAATTTCAGTGTCTAAAAAGGAAATTGTTACCATCCAACATTAGATTTGAAAGGGAAAATAAGGTCAGAGATAAATGAGACAATCAGTGTTTCAGTTCTCAAACACAACAGCAGAAGGGTAAGTGTCACACGAGGCAAAACTGTGGAAATGGAATCTTCTTAGCGTCATTTTACTAACAAGGAAACTGAGGTAGCTGAGAGGAGTTATTTAACTGCCACAGCCACAGAGGAGCAGAACCTGAACTCACTTCAGGCCTCCAGGAGTCTCCGCCTATTGTTTTTTCTCGGCATATTTTTATTCATACATGCTTCTTTTTTCAACGAAATCCTTTCCCACTTCACTCAAGCCTGTAATTTTGAACAACTTAAAAATGTTTTGTAAATTTTAATCAGTAAAGCTTTACAGCAATCCTGCCTTTATTTTCCCCCTCTTTGATTTAAGGTTAAAGTTCCAAGACAATCAATGTTTGGAAAGACTGCATAAACTTAATTTCAGAAAATTAAATAAAACCACACACAGTTCCATGATTATGCGTTTTCTTGCACAGTTTAAAAAAGGGAGAGTTCAAATAACTGACAGGAGAGTCCTGAGGGTGCTGTCAGTGCACAGGTGGAGAAAGCATTGTATATGCCACTGGCGCACACGGAACACCCGTGAGATACCCTCCCAGCCCTGACCCTGCAGCCTTGTCCCTTTGCCCGACACCAGTTTCCCATTGGAATTATCACCAACATACATTTGATTCTTTTTATTCATTTATTTTGAGATATAGTCTTGTTAAGTTGCCCAGGCTGGCCTTGAACTTGTGATCCTCGTGCCTCAGCCTCCTGAGTATCTAGGATCACCATCATACACTATCTTGCCTGGCTAGATTATTTATTAATTGCTGGTCACCTCCTTTTAGAATGTGAGCTTTTTAAGAGGGGGACGTTGGTCCAGTTCTGATTTCCATGAGTTAGGACTCGCAGCAATGCCGAGCGTGTATAACTGCTGAATGATTTTGTCACAGAAGTGAATGCATTAAGACCCTGCAGCTGCCAGTCCTTATCCTTGAGACAGTGGTTCTCTGGGATCCTTAGAGATCATCAACGATAGTAAATGGCAGAGCTGGGTGCACACTTTCTCCTGGTACAAACATCCTTGCCCTGCTGTGGACACCGATACATGGAACTGCAAGTTTCAGCAATTCCATCTTCCCCCACGCATGCCTATTCTTTCCCTAGGCGAGTGTTCGCACATCTACTGCCAGTGTTCACATACTGCCCTCTCTTCACCATCACAAAGAGCTCAGGACTTGAGTCTCCGGACACTAATTCTCCGTCCAGTTTCACTGACTGTCCCCTGCAGCTCCTCCGTAGTCATAGTATCAGAGAGATGAAATCTAAAAGGTGCTGAGCAGACTATGCCACCGCACACCTGCAAACTGTTCTGAATCAAGTCTGAAACATCATTCACACTTTCCTATTGACTACAGCTCTGAGCAGCTTCATCTTCATCTCAGCTTGATCTGTCTTTCACAGCAGCTCTTCAGTTTTCCCTGCCTGATGTTTTTTGTTTTTTTGTTTTTTGTTTTTGGTACTGAGGCTTAAACATGGAGTCTCCTACCTGACTTTTACACTCCCTATCTGGGAACCACTGTCTTCACTGACTCATGAAAAACAAACAGACTTGTAGTTGACCAAAGAGAGATTGGTTATTTCAAAGAAACATCAGGGAATGGAAATCAAAGCACCTAGGAGGTCTATAAAGGTGCTAGCTACTATGTAATACGTGTGAGCAAGCAGGAGCCCTCGGTGGGCAGAGGGTGCTTAGAACAACAGTCTTGAGGGGTAAGTCGACCATTTCCAGTCAAGGTAGAGACTTACATTTCCTAAATCTCACAGCTACTAAGGTTCCCGAGAGCAGCTTGCACACATGGTTACGTGTGCAAGGGGTTCACTCCAGGGAACCCTGGACGTGTTCACTGTGCCCAGAGTGGCAGAATGGGTAAAATATCACGTGTATAGAGGCAAGACAGGAATGGTAAAGACAACATGATGATATTTTTAGACCATTATGAGCACATACTACGATATGACAAAATATATACTGGGACAGGTGCAGGTAGTCAAAGTCTAAGAAATGTAGGCAAGAAGGACACTCCGATTTCAGAACAGCAGCGACCTCTGAGAAACCTGGGAGGGAATGGAAGATGGAAAAGTAGACAAGAACATCAAACATGTCTACGGCATTTCATTACCTCTATAAAAACTGAAGCAAACAGACATTTGTTTCTGGGAAGCACATCCATAAGTATCTGATATTTTCTCCTCTGTGTCTCTTTCAGTGATTCGAATATTTCTCAAAATGTTTTTGAAGAGAAGGCATCTTGTTAATGTGTTCAAAATAGAATATGCTGGTTTTTAAAATTCGTATTTGCTTAGTTTCCTTAATGAAGACAAATCTATACCATGTCAAAACAAGGCCCCAGGGAAATACTCAAAGATAATGAATGGTGGCCCTGTGACTATGCAAACGTGTCTGTTTTGAAGGAGAGGGTGGATCAGCCTTGGAAGGACTTGCAGCTTCTGCCCTGAAACTCAGCTGCTCTGTGAGGAGTTCCTGCGACCTGACTGGATGCCAAAGCCCGTACCTTGCAGTGCTAGACAAGTTCTCTGTCCCAGAGCTGTGTTCCTAGCACCGTTTTTATTCTTCCTTTAAAATAATATTTTACTAAGTTGTACAAGCTGGCCTTGAACCTTCAGTCCTCCCCTCTCAGTCTCCAGAAGGGACAGCTCTCAGCTTTGTGAATGGATGGGAAGTTGGCTGTATGGCTTATGCATTATAGTGGGACCCTTCTCATCACAGAGACACCCTGCCATTGTGTTGTTGTTGTCTAATTGGCTGCTAAGGCTCAGCTGCTGATTGTCAAGAGTGAACTCCACATCGGGTTCTTTAGGCCAAGGAGCCCCACAGCAAAGGAGGTGCTGGTGTTGTCCTCTACCAGGCCATAAAAATGGCCATCACTGCGTCGTCACACTCACCAAGTCACTCCACACCTCCTCACTGCCCGTCTTTCCACGGGTCTTTCCTGAGGCTTCTGTACCCCGGGTGATACAAACACTTCAGTCACAGGGTGTGACTGTGTGTCTCGGTTCCAGTGTGCAGGGGACTCTTGGCAGCCACGCTCCACTTTGGTGATGCCTCTTGTGTCTCCATCGCTGTCACTGCTCCTCTCCAGGTCAGGTGATCAGCCTCTCACACAGGGCTTCACCAGAGGTCACTTCCGCCTCAGAGTTCCTGTAGGAAACACTTTCATCCATGTCATCCTTTGGGCCTTTAACCAATGTTTACCTCGGTTACTGTCTATATTTCTCTTGTCCCCTTGACTAAAAAGGAGACAATGTTAGTGCCTGGAGTGACCAAACTTTGCCTTTTACTTCCCACCACAGGAGGAAAACTAGCGACCTCAAGAATCCCAGAGAACTGTAGACAAAGTTGTAGCTAATTTTGTTTTCCTAAGACTCTGAGAATCTAAATCTCGAGAACTTTCACAGAGTCGGAATTTGAGCATCACGGAGCATGAAGGAGGCACTCAGTGGAGGTTTTTGCCCCCAAAAGGGATCCACTTGGGTCTGGGCAATGATGACATCAGCAGGAAGTGCTGGCCCACTGGGTGTAAAGATTATCTATCATTTCTTCTCTACCGTTTCTGAGCTGGGTCAGTACAACCAACTGGCCTGAGAAAGCTTTTCGTTTTCCTAAGATGTCTGTACTCTTAAGCGTGTCAGACTGAGTTTTGATTTTGCCGGATGACATATTCTATATTTTTGTAAGAGTTAATTTAGGTATGCATAAAAGTCACAGCTGCAGAGGGAGGAGGTGATATTGAAGTACAAATCTGGAACCACTGGCTGCCCCAAAGGTCAGGGTGGAAGAGTATGACCAGGTTTGAGGTGCTGAAGTCTCCTTTTGGAAGTGGCTCCTAGGTTCTTTCTGTCCTGAGCAAAGAATTAGTCAAGACAAGAGCAAAGGTTTATTAAAAGAAACAGGCTCTGCAGAGCAGATTTGGGCCAAGTAAAGGCAGGAAAAGAAGTGCGCCCCACAGCGGGACGGTGGCCACCGTGCAAGAGAGAACACAGTGGAGAAAACTCAGCGTGCTCTGTCCTTTTGAGCCACCTACACTTCAGGCTGGCATCAGGTCCCAGCCGTCCTACCAAGACCCCACTCCAGTTCTCATGCGAAGTCCACGTGCAGGGCTTTGAGAACAGCTTCGCCCATAAGTCCTGGGACTCTGTAGTGAACAGATTATACTGACCTCCTCAGCCCGTGTGACCATGTGCCCTGATCTCCTACCTCAAAGGGGCACAGAGGTCACCAGGAGCAGCCACCTGCTATCCCAACATTTTGAATCTTGACTCTTAGATTTCATAAGACCCTCAGTTTCCCAAGATGTTTAATAGTGCTTAGTTCGATTATTTGAAAATAGATTTAAACTGCTTTTATTGTGCAAGTGAATTCTACAGTGTCTTTTAAAGCACTCCAGATATTCAGGGAGATAAAAGTAAACAAAATAGAGGAGAATTAGTAATGTGTCTTTTATAGACTACAACCCCAAGTTTCAATGCCCTTGAGCACAGGGGCCTGGAGGTATAGCTCAGTGGTAGAGAGCTTGCACAGCCTGTGGGAGGGCCTGGGCTCTAGCCCAGTGTCAATAAATAAATGCAAACATACACCAAATGTGGTCAACTGAGGCTGGAATGCTGCTCAGTGGTAGATATACATTTAGCATATTCCACTCCCTGAGTTTTTAAAGTGGAGAATTAAGTTCTTTGGAATGCCTGGAGAGTATATATCATGGGAAATCTGTTAATTAGTAAAAACTCAAGACCTAAAACAATACTTCATTGCAATTTTATGACCTACTCTAAAAAAGCATTTGAATGGAAATGTCACAGAAAGGATTTATGCACTGAAAGGAAAAGATCTCTGTAAGCGTTAAAATGTTGAGCCAGGCATGGTGGTGCATGCTTGTAATTCCAGCATGTGGGAGGCTGAGGCAGGAGGATTCCTGTGAATTTGAGACCAGCCCAAGCAATTTACTAAGACTGTCTCAAAACAAGTGCTTGCTCTGCATGCCCAAGGTCTTGGCTTTGAACTTCAAAACCAAAAATTAAAAAGAAAAAAGATGAGAAGACTCAACCTCAAGTGGGTATGTAAATTTCCTCTTTCCGAGTGATTGTAATTTTTTCCCCAGAGAGTTCTCGTGTCCCTGTGACTTGGCGATCTTAGGAGTGGATCCATTCTCCTGAGCTTCCTGCTCTCTAATTTTGTGACGTGTTGTAGAGAGCTTGGCACGTAGTAGGCACCAAATAAACACCTGTCACATCAGTGACTGATTAACTCTGATTTCACTTCTCTTCAAAACTACTGTTATCCTATTGTGATTATTGTTATATTATTATTTTGCAATCCTGAGAATTGAATGCAGGGCTTTCACACTGCGCTGTATCCCTGGCCCTTTTTTTGTTTGTTTGTTTTGTATTGGAATAGGGTCTTGCTGAATTCCTAAGTTTCCCAGGTTAGACTCAAACTTGGGATCCTCCTGCCTTAGTTTCCCAGGGTACTGGCATTAGAGACACAGGCCACACACCTGCCTTCCAAAACTAATGTTTATATCTGTCTTCTATCACTAGCCTCAAACTGGCGTCCTAACACTGATTGCTTACTTCAAAAGCTCTTTGATTCCAGCAAGCTCTGTTGGGAGGAAGTTGGGTCATCCCTCAGCTCAGCCTTAGAAGAGGGTTGATCTGCAGAGTACCGCACTGCAACCCCTCCTGCACAGGAAAGAGCGAAACATTGATGTGGCAGATTGATATCAAGCATTAGCACAGACTCAAAGAGAGAACGCGCCAGGTCATCTCTGTGAAGGGAAGTCACTTAGACACTTAGGGCTCTGATCCAATAGTTGGAGAACCAGCCTCCAGAGCTGGTTCACAGACAGAGTGGAAGATGGAGCCAACTCCCCACGAGCTGCCCATTGGCCACGTGCAGCAGAGCAGCAGGATGCCGAGAGGGCCAGGCCTGTTCAGATTGCAGCACTGGAAAGACCTGGCCAGGAGTGACAGCAACACACTGTGACAGCAAAGGAGAGAAGCCAGGAAAACATGGGCTGGATAAGTGAAGTGAGAAGTATGATGGTTACAGCCAATGCAGAAGCAAAAACTCCCAGAGCTCACAGGCGCGGTCAGAGAGCCTAGTGTATCCATCACCTACCGAACACAGTCAGAGCCTGGCGCCTTGCTGGCATCTGCACTGCTAGGACAAAAGTCTCGGCCCTGTGACTCCTCTCACCAGCTTCTGCCTCCCAAGTACAAGGCTGTAGGAAGCTCCAATCAGAATGATCACTTCCTCTGAGCCCTCCCTGGTGGAGGACTCCGTGCCAAGGGTTGGAGAAGTCTAGAAAGAGAAATAGGCACCAATCACAGGCCATGCCCCAGAGCAGCTCACAGACCCCCTTCCTCTAACTGAATGCACATCTGTGATTCTCAGAGGCCCAGTAGGTCTAAATAACTCAGGTAAAATAATAAGAGTGAGTGGCTACCAGGTGTGGTGGCACATGTTATAACCCCAGCACTCAGGAAGCTGAGGCAGGAGGCTCACTGTGAGTTTGAGGCCAGTCTGGGCTATGTAGTGAGTTCAAGTACAGCCTGAACTACATAGCAAGACCCTGTCTGCAAAAAACCAGAAACAAATGGTGGCATACACCTGTAATCCTAACGAACTAAGAGGCTGAGGCAGGAGGATTGCAAGTTTGAGCCCAGCCTGCGCAATTTAGTGATTTAATTAGACTGTCTCAAAAGAAAATAAACTTTCAAAAGGGCTGAGAATATAGCTCAGTAGGAAGGCCCTGGGTTCAATCCCCAGTATGACCAAAAAAAGATACAAATTATTCAAAACTAAGAAACCAAAAGGAGAGGATGTATCTCAACAGTGGAGCCTTTGCATAGCATGCCTGAGGCTCTGGGTTTGATCCCCAGCACCGTAAAGTAAAATAATATTTGATTTAATTTGAAAACTAAATAACCAAGTGGAGAAGGTCATGGGAAGGGAATTTAGAGGAGAAAAGGCTTTTTATCACAGAAACATGTTACGAATCTAACTCGGATTCGCGTTGCTTTTCAGCCACGCTCCTGGGCAGCTTGATTGTCTGCAGAAGACAAGGACATTGAGGACAGAGAAATATGTTTCTCCTTTGGAAAGTTGTCTGTCCAGTCTTGCTGCTTTTAAGCCACACAGGGAGTCACTCCAGTCCAAATGCTGGCCTTGATCCTGAGCAAATAAACCTGCTTCCAAGTCAGGACGAGCAGGAGCTCCACTAGGGTGTGGATATGGGTGAGCTCCAGAGCCTGCGGGGGGCACATTCCGATCCTCCAGGGGGACAAAGAGCACCCACAGGAACCCTGTGTGCCCAGAGCAGTCTGTGGTTCTGTGTATACATATGCTGAGCCTTACTTAGCACAGGGTCTGGAGCTTGTGTTCAGGGAAGTGACCTGCAGTGCAGGTTCACGGGGAGGCCGTTGGTTGCTCAGGGCGAGATGGGCAAAGGCTCAGATTTCACCCTCTCCACACTTTCACCCTGGGCCCTGGCGAGATCCACTGTGAGATCGGAAACAGCAGACCATGAGAGGCTCCTGTCCCCTCCTGCACACCCTGCTGATTTCAGGGAGGAAGAGGCTGAGGTACAAGATGCCTAGACTGCAGCTGATCACTTCCGGTTCTGTGCACCTCTCTAGCCTTCACTGCAAAAGTTTTCTCAGAAAGCTACACGCACAAAAGTGGAGTCAGGCAGGGCATTCAGAGCTTTCATCTAGATGCAAAACACTCCAGGCTTGAGACCCAGCTGGAGGTTAGGGTCTCCCCCGGAAAGCTAAGGCTCCTCTCAGGGAAACTCCCCAGGGGAGCGCTGCATTATTGAGCTAGAGAAGAAAAGGGAAAGCACGGATGGAATTGTGGTCAGGGCCCAGGGGTCTGAGGTGCACAGCGGCTGATTGCATCGCCCTTCTCTCTGCCTTGACAGTGTTTGTTTGGGCAGTGGAGGCCCCTGCGGCCTGGGCAGCTCTGCGTTTGTACATTAGGGTTGCACACCTGCTGGTTCCGCTTTTCCAGATGCAGATATGGTCTGACCAGCCTCCCTCCTTATTTCCTGGGATCTAAGCAGGCCCACAGCACATCACATAGCTCATGCACTCTTCAGACCCATACAGTGTTTTCAAGGGTTAGTATCCACAGAAGTTGGTTTCCATATTCTCTTGAAACACACACACACACACACACACACACACACACACACACACACACACACAGGCACCGGGGCAAGGCAGGACCGGGTGTGCAGATCAGTGCTGCACAGCTGACCTACCTGGTATGCACGGTGACCCTAGGCTCCTTCCCCTGAGCCACAGAGAAGTGCAGGTCTGTGGAGGGCCAGGCTGCTGCTCTGGGCCTCCCTACTGCCTGTCTCTCCCTCAGAACCTTTCTTTCTTGTCTTTTCTACTTTTCAGTACCGGGTGGAACCCCAGTCCTTTGCACTGAGCCACACCCCCAGCTCTCTTGTTCGTTTTGAGACAGGGTACTATTTACTAGATCAGTAAGTTGCCCAGGCTGGACTTGAACTTTCGATCCTTCTGCCTCAGC
The DNA here is from genome assembly GCA_004026965.1 of Petromus typicus. Taxonomy (NCBI): domain Eukaryota; kingdom Metazoa; phylum Chordata; class Mammalia; order Rodentia; family Petromuridae; genus Petromus; species Petromus typicus. The sequence goes on from PVIR01019872.1 coordinate 11,637, forward strand.
CTCTTAGAGGGCTGGATTGCAGGCCTCTTAACATCTGGCTCTCACAACCTTTCCCCTCCCTTCCAATGGCTTCAGAGTCCCTGTGTTTCTCTGCGGAGTTGGGCTGTGCCTCCCAATGATCTGGCACCCAGCACCCTGGACAATGAGACTGGACATCCCCTCAGGGCCGGAGCCCTGCAACCCCAGACGGCACCGCCTTGTTTTCTCAGGCCTCTTGCACCTGCTGGAAAGATTCGGTGGTAGGAATTTCAGGCCAGGCGCTTTGGGCAGTGCTGAGTGAAGCAGGCCCCAGACTGGCACTGTGGTAGGGGCAGGGAGCAGAGAGGTTCTGCCCCTCTCTAGAGCTCGCTCAGGTAAGGGAAGGTGCAGCCTCCTCCCTGGTTTCCTCTGAGGAATGTCCAAGGTCAGGCCAGCTTTGACTGGGCCTCAAACCTGTGAGTAGCCCCTGGCAGACACCTGGACGCCAGCAGGGCACCTCGCCTTCTGGCAGAAGCTCAGGAATCATGGAGCCCAGCCCTCTCCTGCAGGTTCCGTCCAAAGTCCAAGAGCACTGGAAGGTGGCCAGTGAAGGGTACTGGGCTCGCAATCTGGGCGGCTCATGACCTGTCCCCTGCCTTCCTCTCCGTTCTCCCAGGACCTGCCCTGTGCGGTTCTGGGCTGCATAAGTTAGATTCACAGCTGGGGGTTCCGAAAGATTCTCTCTCCAACTCCGAGGAGCGGCTGGTTTTAGGGAATACTCACCAGGCTTGGGGACCCTAAGGAGCAATAGGTAGCTGTGATACGCACGCACCTCAGGGTGCCCTGCGTTTTGTTTCCAGCCCAGAGTTTACTGAGTTGGGAAATCGCACTGTGCTCTGAGAGCCGATAAGATTCAGAGGGAAAGATAGACAGACAGACGCAGTTTAGAAGTAAGTTCTGAAGGAGTGTATCTCTGACGAACATCTTGTTTCCCTGGATTGGCAGGAGCATGCAAATTTCAATTTATATGTAATCATCCCCCCCACACAGATTCTGTCTACATTTAGATGCAGTGGGGTGAGGGGGAGTTGATAGGAGAACAGAGCATGCTATTCAAAGCTTAAAATAAAAGTAATGATTCACTTCAGTGTGAACATTGTTATTCTATACAGAAATTACCCAGTAACAGAGGTGTTGGAATATGTTTGTTGAGTGACTCGTAAGCAACTACGTGACCTCTGCTCTCTTGGAGGTCAGTGTTTCTGGTGTAAGAATGCATAGGTTTGAGCAAGAACTGATCACAAGACAAGTGTTTGCCAAACAAACTTGAGAGGCTGGAGGAAGGACATTTCTTGGCTAAATAAAAAAACAAATAAACAAACCAAAAAACAGTGCTGTGAATGTTTGCCACTAACATTCGTTTAGATCCATTAGAGAAAGTTGTGCTAAATTTGGTATTTAAAAAATTTTTGTCTTCCGTGTCAGTGTAAGAGCAGCCGGACAAGGCCAGTCTCTGGACCGGCCGACCCAGAGAGGAAGCCCTTAACTCCAAGGTGAAGGAATGAGGGGCTGATGCACAAAATGAGGGGAAGAAGCAGGTTCCGTTGGTCCAGCCTTCCCTCTGGGCGCCCTTCCCAGCGGGTTTCCAAGGCTGGGAGACTCACTGAACTTCCCGTGCCTGCCAGGACTCCTTCCCCCAGTTACTTCCCTGCTCAGGTTGGTGACCCGTTCCTCCAGGCCCCTGGGACAGCCTTTGTTAAGCCATCCGAGGTAAGGGGTGGGGGCCATTGCAGGAGACTGCGCGGGCAGAGCTTGTAAGAGGCCGGGGCTGGGTGTGTGGTCCAGCAACAGAGCACCCGCGGACGCCCTGGGCAAGATCCCGGCATTGCACATGCGCACACAACCCCCCAAAAAGTCACTCCCACTCTTTCTAATTTACACATAAAATTACACATTTGCCTGTCCTAACATTTTTATAAAAGCAGATAATTTATTTGAAAGAAAGGAGAGAGAGAGAAAGAGAGAGAGGGAGAGGGAGACTAAGAGAGATGAGTAGGGAGTATTTGAAAAGGAAATACTCCAGAATTTTTAATTGAATAAAAATATGCAGTTAGTCCTCTTTCCAGCTTAAAAAAGTTGCTAGTGGACGTGATACCACAGTGACACATGCACACCCATGTTTATAGCAGCATCATTCTTAATAATTAGATCTAGGAAGCAGCCCGTGTCCATCAACAGATGGAAGGTATTTACACACCATGGAGCACGACTCTGCTGGAAAGAATAGTCGAGTCATTGTAGGAAGATGGGTTTACCCTGAGATTATAATGTGCAGTGAAATAAAGCAGATGCACCAGGCTCAACAATGCGTGGTTTCCCTTCGGTGAGAAATCAAAAGAATGAATAATTTAAATAGCACAAAAAGAGAAATGACAGGAAATGGGGAGGTGGCCTTTGTGGACATGGGAAGGGGGCGGGGACGGGGAACGGGGAGGGCAAAGGAAGCGCTCTGGCTGGAGGTGTGATACACGAATGCTCTAGTTCTCACAATAAAGGTATTCATTATGTGTCACAATATGCACTGCACTCAGGAAAAGGGAGAAGAATTGGCCTGGGTAACAGATAAAGGGCATTTTTCTGAGCAGTCGCTAGCAAGGCAAGTCAGGAGAGCCACCTGGAAGGACTGGGACCCCCTCTGTGCTCCACTGCAGCCATTTTGTTCCGCCATTTTTAAAAAATGATGCTGGAAATTGAACCCAGGGTTTTCATACTAAGCTATCTCCTTAGTCCTTCTTTTACTTTTTGAGATGGGGTCTCAATAAGTTGCTAAGTTGCAGGGGCTGCTCTAAGAGTTGTGGCCCTCCTGCCTCAGCCTCCCCGAGCACTGGGATTACAGGCTGGAGCCACCTCCCCCACCTCAGTCAATCCTCCCGAAGGCAGCACACCTAGAAATTCTCTAGCAGAGATGAGCTTGTTCTCTGAAGGGGAGCAGGAGGGACACACTTCCGGGATGCCTTTGGGCCTTGCGGAAGAACTAGACAGACACCGGGGCTGTTAGGCCAGGAGGGATTCTGCCAGGCTGCAGGCTCAGGCTCTCCTCTCCAAGCAACATTCCTGACAGCTGCTGAGCAGCATGGAGTTAGGTGATGGAGAAAATGTACATGTTTAAAAACCAGATACATAAAGGAAGTGGTGGCTGTGTTTCCAGTGCTTGAGTGGGCGGAGCGTGTGTCAGGTAGGAGGAGCGTCTGTTAGGCCTCCAGGGCGAAGCAGCAAGAGCGGGGTTAGACGTCAGATTGGCTGTGTTGTGTGTAGCGTGATTGCAAATATGTACTAGTAAAAGAGGGGGGAAGACTCAGAGAGGAAGAGGGAGAAAGGAAGATGCAGGGAGAGTGGGGCAGGAGGATGGGGGAGGCAGCATGGGAGGGGGAAGAGGGAAGAAGAGAATCTGCTCGTGTGATGATGGAGGATACTCAGTCTGAAATCTGCAGAGTGGGGCTGCAGGCTGGAGGCCCAGGGATGAGCTTCTGTCTAAGTCCAATGGCGTCTACTGCAGAAGGACTTCTGGCTGGAGCAAGAAGGTCAACATCATTTTTTACTCAGCCTTTCCCTGATTATATGGAGCCCACCCACATCAATGAAAATAATCTACTCCAAGTCCACTAATTTCCTTTTTTAAAAATTGATTTTATTAATACATTGTATATACACATCATGATCACACTCAACATTAAGAATTTGTACCGATACATGTCGCGACTTCTCATTTTTCCCATCACTTAATTTCCTTTTGCAACGCTGGGTATGAAACCCAGGGCCTTCTGGGGGCAAGTGGTGTTACCACTGAATCACATCCCCAGCCTTTGTTGTACAATATTTATTTATTTTTATAACAGAGTCTGGTGCCAAGACCGGCCACACGCCTTAGCCCCTCGATGACTGAGGATCTTCCGGCTCACAGTCTGTCGACTTAAATGTTATTTGTGTCCTAAAGCACCTTACAGAAACATCGGGGACATTTCACCAAACGTCAGGCCCGGTGGATTGCCAAGCGGACAATACATTAATCATCCCGGTCAGTTTGAGTAGCCCCATTTTACAGGTGCGAGGCCTGAGGCTGGGCAAGGTGAGGGAGGCCTGGCCTTCCAAGCAGGATAGCTGAAAAGCTGGGGCTCAGACCCGGAGCTCAGAAGACCCAGCACAGAGTTCAACACATCTCTGGGTTCGCTGATCCATTGGCCCCACAGTTGGCCTCTAACCCACAAGCAGCACTTCAGCAGTTCGCAGGGTCACCCATCTTCCCTTAGCGTGAGGGTGGGGAGGTCCATGATGTCGTGGAAGCAAGGGGCTGCTGAGAAAGGCCACCGGCGCCCAAGGCAGAGAGGACGCAGGTTCCCTGGTAACCAGAAGGGAGGAAATGGACAGAGGGATGGAGGAGCAGTCTGAGTAGTGGAGAAACTTGGGGCTCATCACTGCAGAAAAAAGCTCAAAGACGTGACTATGGTCCTAGGAGTCCCAGCCGGGCCCCTTAGTCCTCCACAGTCCTTATCGGAGATACCCAGGGAGATCAGAGCGTGCCTGGCCCCATCCCACCAGCCAGGCGCTGCGCGGGGCAGAACCCTTGCTCTGCAGACAGCCACGGTGGCTGAGAAGCTTCCGGATAAACGGCGACCGCACCCCTGGGAACCTGTGCAATCCCGCTCTGACCGCGCCCACGCTGCCCTTTATTGCTGTTCGGGAAAAGGTCGGAGCAAAACCTTGTTGCTGAGCCAGGAAAGCAAACAAAATTCCACGTTTGCTGTTTCCGAGAGGCCGCGCTGGCTGCTCTGAGGCAGGCTGGGGGCGTGGGGGGGAGGGTGCGGTTGGTGCAGTCAGAGGCCGCCCTGTCTCCTGTCTCCTCTCCTTAGGGACGGCCTTGCCCCTTGGTCCGCAGGCCTGGGCCCCTCCTGCCTGTCCGCCAGCGGGTCCCAGGGGCGGGCTTGGGAAAGCCCCTCGTTTTTCCATTTGCAAGACTGATTTTGTAGTTGTGAATGCAATTCTGAAACATTATGTTGGCCCTGCCTGACGTCGAGAGCGGAGAGGTCACAAGTTCTTCTCGAATGCGGAAGGTTTTATCCAGATGGACTGACAATCTGATTCGTTCCTTGGGTATCATTAAATTCCCCGAAGTGTTAGCAGCTATATCAGATTTTTTTCCCCCCAGTACTCACAGCCTTTCTCACCAAGCTACATTCCCAGGCCTCTTTTATTTTATTTTTATTTTGACATAGGGTCTGTAACTGATAAACTGTCCAGGATGCTCTCAGACTTGTGCTCTTCCTGTCTCAGCTTCCTAGGATGCTAGGATTATAGCTATACACCACCAAGCCTAGTTTAATCCAGAGACTCAGAACACAGCAGTAACAAGGCAGAAATTCCTGTCATCATCGAGCGCCAGGGAAAAGAGATATTAATGCAACACTTTTCATTCTCTTTAAAACAAAATCCCCAAACTACTGAAATCATGCTATAAATTGGAAATCGGCCCATGGTGGAAAAGGTTTTATTTGTTTTGTTTGTTTGTTTTCGGTCCTGAGGGCTAAAGCCAGGACATTGATGCTGAGCTACATCCCCAGCCCTTCTTATTCTTATTTTTAATTTCTGAGTCAGGCTCTCACTAAATTGCTAAATTGCCCAGGTCAGACTCAAACTTGCAATCCTCCTGCCTCAGCCTCCCAGAATGCTGGGATTATAGGTGTGTGTCACCACGTCTGGCTTCTCTTTGACTCATTTTGAAGAAAAACAACAGCTCAACACAATGATAAATGGCCATCGTCAGCTCAAAACAGTGCCACTGGAGGGGGCAGTGGGGACCCTGGAACAAGAGTGAGACCCTTTGGCCCCAGGCCATGTTCCTTATCTTTAACAAGTGCTATCCACCTTCTGAGCTTTGAGAAAAAGGGATTGTTTTTCCTATGGGAAAATTGCGTTTAAATTTTGGGCAGCTAATTAAAACCTTAGTGCCTTCACCCTTGGACCCAGCCTGTGTCCCCTGAAGCAAGCTTGGTTTGTGAGATTTAAAGGCTGTCTGCTTATGATTCTGCGTTAGGCTGTGGTCGCCGTAGCCACGGTTCTGAACCTGAGATTCCGAGACCCAGCAACGACTCTGGGAGCTCAAACCTCCTCTGGACACACAGTAGATTCTGCAACTGTGCATGCTGAGGAGGAGAAGACTCCTCAGTTCCACGACAGTCTCTCTACTTTACTTCATTTTTTTATCTTTATTGGTACATTAAATATACACATCATGATTGCACTCCATAATGGGGATCTGTACCAGTATAAGACACAACTTAATTCTCATTTTTTCCCATAGCCCTACCCACCCTACCACCCCCCCATACATAAAATTTGTTTCCTTACTTTTTTGTTACAATCTCAACATTTTCCCCCTTCACCCTATTTTACATTGAGCACTTTCTGTTTCACAATATATAACATACAATGCTAGGACTCATTTACATCTTTATTTTCTCATACCAGAGAAAAGATGCGATATGTACCTATCTGTGCCCTATTTATTTCACTTAGGAGGATATCCTCAAGATATACTTCATTTTTTTGAGACAAGGACTTACCACCTCGTCTAGGCTGACCTTGATCTCACTATGAAACACAGCCTGGCTTCAAACTCAACCATCCTCCTGCCTCGCCTCCTGAGTCCTGGGGTTACAGACCATCATGCCTGGCTCTACTAGAGTTTTGTTTTTCCTACTAGAGTTAAAAAACAAAAAACCATGACCAGTAAAACTGTAAAATCACCAGTTAACCCCGTGCAGGTTTCCAACACTGGCGCTTCAGAATGGCCAGCAGGTGATGGTGATTCGATCGGACACCTAGTTCACTTAGTCTTTTGTTCCACAATAGGGGCGGAGCACTTACTATATACTGCACCCTCTGTGACACCAGGAAAGAGAAACAAGGAAGAGATGTTCTTCTTTGTGGACATCCTGGTGGAGAGACACAGATGGTACCTTTGGGAGCAAACAAGTAGCACCTTACGCGAGGTGCTGATGGGGGCTGTGGGGCTGAGCTGACGGGGGGTTAGAGAAAGGTGAAGTGGGGTCCACTGAGCTCCGTCCATCCCAAGTGGGGGAAGTTATGCCCTCTGGACAGGATATTGCAGTGGAGCTCCAGACAGAGGCCCAGCAGGAGAAGGAAGCAGTGGGTCTGTGGGGTAATGGGGCTAAACTGAACCTGCTCCTGGGAGCCCTGACGGTTCTGTTTTGTTCTGAGACACAGTCTCTACCAATCCAGGCTGGCCTCGAATGTGCCGTACAGCCCACGATGAGCTGGATCCCATGCTCTTCCCACCTCAGCCCCCAGGGCTGTGATTACTGGCAGCATCACCACCCTGGTGAGAATTTCTTTAAGAAAACTGAGAGTGTCTTTAAACTGTACCTTGATAAGGCCAAGTTTAGAAGCAGATCTGAGAAAACCAGCCCACACTCACCCAATAACTTGAGCTATAAACTGGCTCAGTGTCTTGGAAGCTGCCTAGTAAACTAAGCAGAGCTGTAGGACTGGCCACCCATTGATGCAGTACTCTTGGCTTTGGGAATATTTCTGCCAGGAAAACAAGACAACAGAGAAGTCCATCAAAAGTCCTTTATGGTCAGGAATGGTGACATACAGCTGTCATTTCAGCTCTTGGGAGGCTGAGGCAGGAGGATCACCATGAGTTGAGGCCAGCCTGGGTTACATACTGAGTTCAACGCCAGCCTGAACTACATAGTGAGAAAAAAAAAAGCCTTGTGTAGCATATGTGAAAAGTTTTAAACAGTTTTAATCCTTAAAAATAGAAATGAATAAGTCCAAATAAATGAAGAATCTTATATTTTATAGGGTGTTTAAAATGACACATGGAATAGTACTAATAAGTGGAAATATGTTCTGTAAGGTGAAAAAATATAGACTTGTATATTTATGTTGATCAAAACCAAAGAAAATGTATTAATGTACATTAAGAAGAAGAGAATTAGGAGAGATGCAAAATGTCTAAAGTCTAGGCGGCATTTTTTTTGGGGGGTGGGTTTGCTTCTGGTCATAACAGATTTTTCATTTTTGTTTATTTGTTTTTTTATTTTGAGATAGGGTCTTGCTAAATTGTCTAAGTGGGACTCAAACTTGTGACCCACAAGCACTGAGCTTGGTAGGCAATAGAAAGAAAATTTTCAAACCATATCCAGAGAGACTGTGGTCTGGTTTATACTATAACCAACGGGAGCTATGAACAGTCAAACATATTTTATGGTTTTTGCATCTCACCACAGAACACAATCTCAGCCTGGGAAGGAAACCGACAGCAGCTAGAAGAGTAGAAGAAGCCAGAATTGGTTAAATAAAAGTGAGAGGAGGCCTCTGGTTTGGACAAAACTCCGGCTGTTCTTCAACATGTGAAGCTACAAATCAAAATGGAGTCACTAAAGTGTCACATCCCCAAGTAAAACCAAGCTGTGTCTAACCTTCTAGGGAACTAGTGTTAGTGAGCGAGCAACCAAAATCCTCAAGCAGGCCAGTTTCAGTGGACGTGATGACAACGTCCACTGTACTCCACTCCCATTCACACAAGAGACATTGTGAGACCCAACTGGACCTAAAAGGAGCCATTTTGTTAAAAACTTCTACTTTGTGTCCTGGAACCTCCCTGTGAACCAGGAGCTTGTCACCTTGGGAACTGTCCAGCTGACTGATGTGCGCAGCTGCAGATTGCATGATTTTAGAACGCACTGTTCTATGGTAACCAGTGATATAATCATTGCTATTGGCTTCTGTAACAACCAGCTTCTGCACTTTAACAATAGAATGATGTAATCACTGCTGCAAAGAACCACCTGGTAACAGGTGGGGTGGGGATAGCAGATTTTGCCTTTAAATACTGTGTGTTAATCTAAGTGGGCACCTTCTTCCTCATGGAAGGACAGCCTTCAGCTGAGTAATAAAACTCTTGGTTGGACTTTAAGATCATGTCATGTCCTGAGAGATTGTCTTGGTGGGACTTGGTCTCAATAAAATAACCTAAAATAACTAGATGTTAACTAATCAGCTATTTTCCTCTAATTTGGTCTTCTTGTCCCTTTGTCTCGCTTTCTCCAACCCCCTTTCTGTGGTAAGACTAAACTCTTGCTTGGTTCACTGGAACTTGTATTCTACCCTATGGAGTAAAGTATTGCCCAAGGCTGGAATTAAAAATAAAGCCCATCAGCTGGGTGCAGTGGGGCACACCTTTTGTCCCAGCCCCTCCGGAGCAGGTGCCCAAGGACTTGACACACACAGCCTGGCCAATACAGGAAGATCAGGCCTCAGATACAAAACAATAAACAATGACAATTAAAAATTTTTAAGCAGAACTGTCACAGTCTTGTTCTTGGACACAAATAGCAGGCAGACACGCCCACTGTGGCTGTGAGTAGAAGAGCAAAAGTGTTCTCTGTGACTGTACTCATGTCCTGGCTGTCCCCTCTGGGGCGGAGAGCTGCCCCATTTACAGGGAGCCCCAAAGCAGAGCATGTCTCCCATCCAAGTACTAACCAGGCCTGACCCTGCTTAGCTTCTGAGATCAGATGAGATCGGGCGTGTTCAGGGCAGTATGGCCGTAGACAAGCAGAGCATGTCTTCTCTAGACTGAGGCTAAGCCGGTCCTGCTGTGTGGGTCGGAGCCACCTCCCACTCCTCTGCCTTCCAGCCGAAAGCTGCAGCCCTGGGAACTCAGCGTGCCTTGCTCTGTGTTGCATATCAGTCAGGCATGCCACCTGCCAGAATCTTATTAATTTATCATCTACTTATTTATTACCCATCTTTCCCTGCTACAACTGCATATCCATGAGGACAGGGATCCCTCTCAATTATTTCCTGTTGGTACCTGGAAATCACTCTGGTCCTTCTCAGTACTCGCTGTTTACACTCATGCAGGTGCATAAACAGACTTCCAACAACCTGCAACTTGGGTCCCAGGACCTCTGTGGGTCACGTGGATGTCATTGTGCAGGCCGTTGCACACAGTATTCCACAAGTGCTGGACAAAGAGGCCACAAAACCTTCATGCTGCACATAGGAGAACTGAAACTAGGATAGGCATTATCTGTGGGAAGAGGAAAGGGCTGCTCCAGCAAGGGAAGAGCCTCTCTGCTTCTCCTGTGGACAGCTTCCAGGCCTCGTTTCCTCTCTTCACTCACCCTCTTCTCAGTCTTTCTGTTGTTCTTGGGGTCAAGGGGAGCACTCAGGTAAGCGTGAGGATGATGCCACCAAGGAGGAGCTGACCAATGTTCCTCTTCTGTGCTGTTAGCTACTTGCTTTTACCAGCAAGTTCAGAGGTCACGGAGCAAGTGGCCCCTCCTATTCCCTTTGCTGTATTTTTGTTTTGCTTTATTTTTCCAGTACCAGGAATTGAATTCAGGATCTTGTGATTTCCAGGCAGGCGCAATGCCACTGAACTAAATCCTCAGTCCTGGGCAGTTTTTGTGTTTTTTTCTTCCCTTTGCTATGGAGAACACCATGAACTCCTGGGTCTCAATGGTGATGCTAGGAAATATTTTTAATTTTATTATTGAAAATTGTAAAATTTTCTCTTTTAGTGCTAGTGATAGAACCTAGGGTTTAACATACTAGGCAAGTGACCCACCACTGAGCTATAACTACATCCTATAAAACTGGAATTATGTATAATAGCAATGGACGATTCTTTTAGAGCTGTCAGTCATACAAACAGCCTGCTGTGGCACGTCTGCCATGGGTTTGCTGCCACTGATGTACACTAAGCTGGCCATGGTGGTACATGCTTACAACCCTAGGTACTGGGGAGGTGAAGCAGGAGGATGGCCCAGCTTGAGACCAGCGCCTATCCACTTAGTGGGTTCCTGTCCAAACTCTTCTACTCCCTAAAAAGAAAGCCCTCAAGAGAATGTGTTTCGGGCCGGTGATACAGCTCAGTGGTTCCGGCGCCTTTCTTGCAAGCGCAAGGACCCAGGTTCGATCCCCGGTAACCACATACAATACTGGGTGTGGAGACTCACGCCCAGTAGCAACCAGTACCACATACCACAGTGCCGGGCGTGGTGGCTCACGCCTGTAATCCCAGCACTCGGGAGGCAGAGGCAGGAGGATTGCTGTGATGTGAGTTTGAGGCTGAGCTCAGGGCCAGCCTGAACCACAAAGAGAGACCCTGTCTCAAAAAAACAAAACAAAACAAAACAAAACAAAAAAACCTCCTCTTTCCTTCTCCCTTCCTTCCCCTTCCTCTCCCCTTTCACACTAGGGATGGAACCCAGGGTCCCATGCCTGCCGGACTGATGCTCTCCCACAGAGCTGCACGCTGGCCTGTGCCCTTTTTTATTTTATTTTATTTTTATTTTA
>PVIR01019873.1:0-31283 GCA_004026965.1 Petromus typicus
GGGAGCCAAAATAAACGTCTCCTTCCTCAAGTTGTGGGTGCTGAGTATTTTGTCCTCGCAATGAAGAAAGCAGCTAAGATAAAAATCAAGCCAGCACAGCTGTGTGCCCAGCTGACAACATGGCCGTGCAGAGAGGAATTACTTCAGCTACTTTTGAGCTCTGTGATTTGGCTCCGTGGAAGGCGCACCGAGAGCAGCCCTGCACTCCAGTGCAGCAGCAGGAGAGCTGCTCCCATGAGTCAGTGCCCCAGCACGGGGCACTGAAGTCCTAGCGCTCAGCACCTCGGCATGTAATCTTACTTGGAAACGGGGTCCCTGCCAATGTAACTATTGATGCTGAGGTCACTAGGGCGGGCCCTAATCACATAACTTGTTTTCATGAAAAGCAGAAATTTGCACACAGAGAGGACAGCATGTGAAGACGAAGGCGGAGATGCTTCTACACCCCACACCAGGCTAAACATGGTAGCAAAAGAGGGGAGGTGGAGAGAGGCCTGGACCGGGTGCCCCTGCCCAGCCTGAAGAAAGTGTCACCTCCCTGCCCAGCCTGCAGAAAGTGTCACCTACTGACATTCTGACCAGAACTTTGAGCCACCAGGACAGGGCAGTACATGTGCTGCTTAAGCCACCTGAGCTGTAGTGTTTTGGTGGCTCTAGTGAAACATTCTGTGGGCTTCTTAGTGTTACTGTTCGTGTAGTCAATTATTTGCTACTCTGAAATATGTCCAGGAAGACCTAGAGGCTACCAGACTGCTGCCATAAAGCAATACCGGCACTCCAGGTGAGGCTTGTCTCCAGAAGAACCTAACCTGGGCCCTGCGGTCGTCTGGACTCCATTGCTCTCTGCATTCCGGCTCAGCGGCATCTACCAAGCGTGATCATATTCTGAAGGCCTTAGACTACATCTGCTCTGGGTGTGAAGGCTGAGCTCACTGTTCTATTTACCATTTCTGTTGCTTTGTATGATCTAGAGAAGAAAAAGGAGACACTGTCCAGCATATTCGCACTGGAAGTCCTTAAGGTCAGAATTGAATTCCATGACCATAATGGTGGTTTCAGCAAAGTGTGCAGCATGTACTTCTTCCAGGAACATTATTACGCATGACTTTTTATCTTCAAGGTAACTTGCCAGCCCTTAGCAATGAATTCTTCCAATGCTCTGGAGCAGTGGAAAGTAGAAAGCACATATTTATGTCAGGAGTGGTGGCACACTCCTCTAATCCCAGCACTCAGAGGGAGAGGCAGGAGAATTGCCAAGTTTCAGGCCAGCCGGAACTACGTTAACAAGAGTCTGTCTCAAGAAAACAAAGAACTCATTTAATCTAACTAGACAGAATAATCACGAATATCAACAGATAAGAAGTGTCTCCAGGGGCTCAGGATGGAGAATGAAACTGTAGGAGAAATATACACGTCGTAGTTGCCTGTGGTGTTCATACCAGTAAAGAAAAGAAAGTTCAGTATGAAAGCTGAGCTCATGCCCATGTTACAGATGAGAAAACTGCACGGCAGACAAGAAGCTTCCTGTCCAGGCCCACAGTATCAGCGATGTGACCTCGAGCAACGTGGAACTGTTCGGACGTACTGCTGTGGTCTGAGTGTGAATGTTCCCTGCCCCTAAATCATGTGCAGTCCTAACGCCAAAGTGATAGTATCAGTAGCTGATTAGGTTCTCAGTGTGTAACCTTAAACTGGGTATGGGGGGATTACATACCTGTAATACCAGTGCTCAGGAGGCTGAGGCAGAAGGATCACTGAGAGTTCAAGGCCAGCCTAGGCTACACAGGGAAACCCTGTCTTAAAAATAATAAATAAAAGTGTGGAACCCTCATGAGTGGAATTGGTGACCTTGTGAAAACGGCCCTTACTTCTTTTGCCATGTGAAGACACAACAAGAAGATGCTGCCTGTGAATTAGACAAGACTTTACTGTTTAGCAATTGAGTTTTTGAGACTGGCAATTGTACAAAATTGCTATTTCAGTTCTACTTTCAATATAATGTGCCTGTACACTATGGTTCCTTTCCCCTCTGTAAAAAGACATTGTAGTAGATAAATGAATACTTAATTACAGAAAGGTCATTAGTTTCTTTTTACACATAGTTTAAACCTCATTTTTGTTGCTTATCAGGTTTAATATTATTCTTGAAAACAGTTAATGCTGTTATGTATAACTTTTCTTATAAAAGTTATGTTGTGGGTGGGGATTTAGCTCAGTGATTGAGGTGTCTCCCTTGCAAGTGCAAGGACCAGAGTTTCATCCTGGGTAACCATATACAACAATGCAGGGTATGGTGATTCACGTGCACCAGCAATCAGTACCATATACCACAGTGCCAGGCATGGTAGCTCACGCCTATAATCCCAGCATTTGGGAGGCAGAGGCAAGAGGATTGCTGAGTTTGAGGCTGAGTTCATGACCAGCTCTCTAAAGAAAGACTCTATCTCAAAAAACACTAAAAAAAAAAAAAAAAAAAAAAAAGTTATGTTGAAAGCTGCTTAAAAAAAAAGACTTTCACAAAAGCTAAAATCTGATTGTATCTTTCTTTTGGAGGTTTGAGACAGGGTCTTGCTCTGTCCCTCAGGCTGGCCTTCAGCCAACTCACTGTGTAGGTTAGGCTGGCCTCAAACTTGAGGCAATTCTCCTCCCTCAGTCTCTGAGTGCTGGGATGACACATGCATCACCATCTCCACCAAATCTAACATAATCCTGAACGAGGGACACAGTGCAAAAGCTTGCTTGGTAGGTGTGAAGCCCTGAGACCACACCCCAAACTGGGGGAAGTTGCTAATGACACCCTGACTTATATTTCTCTGATGCCAAAATTGAGAATAGTGCATTTCTGTTGTCTATCAAGTACCTCGTTTATGCTATTTTGTAGAAAGAATTTTGAGAAGTAAGAATTTTTTTAAAAGCCTAAAATGTTAAGCAGTTTTCTGATAGCAGTTTTCAGGACTCCAGAGTCACCATCTAATTTTCTGAACTACTATCCCCAGGGATAGTTAGAAGACTTAGTTGCTCTCAAATTTTCTATTGTAGAACTTTACTCTAGTCTCAGAAATTACAGAGGACACCAGAGATTTTGTTTTGCTCAGGTATTATTTGCATTTACAGACATTTTTCTCTCTCTCATTTTTTTTTTTGAGCCAAGGTCTCACTTTGTAGTTCAGTTTGGTGCTGAAATATGTAGCCCAGGCTGTCCTTGAACTCATGGCAATCCTCCGGCCTGTGCCCCTCAAGTGCTGGGATTACAGACATGAGACACTGTGCCCAGCAATAGGTCATTTAATGGCCAAGTGACTTTCCTGCATCATTATCTGGTCACTAAAAGAGGAACTGTATATCATATGTACATTGCAATATTCAGAACAAAGAAATGCTCAAAGGAAACTCAGCTTGGTAACTTTGCCTTTATTAGCATAGCTCTGGACTGCTGGACTACACATGCAGGAGAACACAGACTCGCAGCTCTGCAGTGGCCAGTGAGGCACACTACAGGGTAGTCCTGGTAGTCCTGTGAACAGATTAGTCAAGAAGCTTGATTTGGGGCTGGGGGTAGTTCCATGGCGAAGCACTTGCTCAAGGCTTGGAGGCTTGGGTTCTTTTCCTAATGCGCCCAAAAACTGATATTAAGGAAATGGAAAACGACCTCTCATGATGAAGTGGCTTTCATATAAAAACATACAGTCTAAAAAGTAAAATCCTCACTTGAATCTTTTCTTTGTCCTTGGCTGTTTTGATTTGGTTTGGCTTGTTCTCTGTTTTACTAGGGATCCAACCCAGGGTGTTCTATCAATGTATTGCACCTCAATTCTTTTCATTCACTCATGCAGCCCCAGCTCAGTCCCTCAGTTAACCACAGAGGCCAGTTGAACTGACCAAAACCTGAAGAAATGCTCGGTTTATCCAGTTATGAGAATTTTTAAAAAGTTGTTTGAAGCCACTTGATTTTGCAGTGGTTTATTACCCAGCCAGAGCTCACTGATACAATGCTTTGTCTAATAGAAAGATGCATGTTCTATGCTTTGGACTTTATCTCCTGCGTTCCAGTAATGCTAAATGATGATTTATCACTTTTGCCCCGTTTTAGTACAAGCAGTACAACTGCAGCTGGGAGACCATGCTCATCCACCCACTTAGATCTGGGCAACACCCCAGAGGCAATCTTGCTGCTGGCCCGAGAGAAGCAGAAAAACAACACAAGACCAAAAACAAAGGTACCTCCCTCCCTGTAGTCCACAGCACACTCATGTTAGATGGGGGTGCTGACCTCCGGTAATCTTCTCCCCCAGCCTCACACACTTGGATTCCACCTCATGATGTAATTTAATCAGAGTGAACGGGTTAGGGAGAGGGAGAGGGAGCAGCCCCTGAGGTGACCCAGCACCTTCAAAGTCAATCCTGTCTCTCTCACCCAGAGACCAGTGAAAGGCACCTGGGCTGGGTTCACGTCCTTTACAATCCAAAAGGCTGATTATCTGTGTGTCGTGCTGTGCTTCTTATTCCGTGTTGCCCCACACACTTTTCTGTTCGGACCTGCCCTGACCTTATCTTCCTGTTGTCTTCAACAAATGCAGATGCGTTTTCTTTCACCATTGGAAGTGCACTTGGATTGTCATCAA
The DNA here is from genome assembly GCA_004026965.1 of Petromus typicus. Classification (NCBI taxonomy): domain Eukaryota; kingdom Metazoa; phylum Chordata; class Mammalia; order Rodentia; family Petromuridae; genus Petromus; species Petromus typicus. The sequence goes on from PVIR01019873.1 coordinate 4,623, forward strand.
AGACAAGACCCGAGGTCTGTCAGCTCCACCACGCAGTATCGCCTCTTCCCTTTGCCTTCTGCTAAATATATATATCTTATATTTTTGAAAATTCGATATTGTCTTCTTGATGATGCCTATGCAATTATTTTCCATAGCTAAACGTTTCTTTTCAAAGGGAAGTCACAAGTCTCAGCACAAATATAAAAAAACACACATCAAACTGAGGGATCTAAGACCATACATGTGTTCGTTTATTTTAAAGCACCCACTTATATCGTTAAATCAAGGAGAGAAATGAATGTACAAGCCAATGCAAAATGCTTCTTACCAGGCAAGAGTAAGATTCGATATAAACTCCAAAGAACAGAGATATAGGAAGTACTCAAGACAAACAAGTGGGGAGCCCCCACGGAATCAGAGTCAGGGTGTCCCCGACAACGGCTGGCTTTCACGATGACACCCAGTAATCTTTTGATCTGTTGCAATGTGTTTCACCATTTCCCTTTTCAAACTCAGTGTGTGTAAAAATCCACAGGCTAAGCAGCTCTTCCACTTTATCTTGTTTTTATTTTCTTTAATCCTCTCGCCTCTGGCAGGGTTTGAAGGTATTTCTTGGCTCCAACCAAGGAGACTTCAGAGCGAGGACGGAAATCTAACCCCCTGCAGTCCCCAGAGCCCTGGATTTTCCGCCGGGCCCAAAAGTCCCGGGTGGCTCGGCCACGCCCCTTCCCCCAGGCACCGCCCCCATCAGCCCCACAATTGAGCCGCGCAAGAGGATCACGTGACTAGCCCGGTCCTGTGACAAAGACAACGTGGCAAGAACAACGCTCGGAACACCGCCTTTCGTGCCTGTTTTGCGTCATCTACTCTATCTCATCTCTCCCTTCCTTTATTAAATGCCTCTTTCTTGCCTCGCTAAACTACCTGGTTGCCTTCGACTCTATCGTTAGGAGCCGGTCCTTGCCCTCCCTAATACCGCGGAGACCACCTGCACTTCTGAGTGGGCATGATGCTTGTCAATCTCCAGGTGTCTCCAATCATGATCCGGGTCCAGCCAGCTTCTCGCTCCTCTTTGGTCTATTGCGACGGAAGTTGGATGAGGAACGAATAGGCCGAATCGCGCGAGAGCTGCCCTGAGCGTTCATCACGCAGGCGCCAACGGGCGGGAGGCGGGCTGGGTGACGCGTCGTCTGAGTTCAGGCGCTGGGACCGAGCAGTCGTGGTTCTAGCCACTGGGCTGAAAGTCTTTGTCAGGGGCCTGCCGGGATCGAGCCGTAGAGATTCCTGATGGTGTCCATGACTTTCAAGCGGAGCCGCAGCGACCGGTTCTACAGCACCCGGTGCTGCGGCTGTTGCCATGTCCGCACCGGGACGATCATCCTGGGGACCTGGTACATGGTGAGGCCGCGAGTGCGCATGTGCGGGCCGGGGGGCGTCTTTTCGGGGTGCTGCGGGCGGGCCAGGCCCGAGAGCCCCGGGGTGAGAGGGGTGAGGGCCGGGCGCCAGGCTCTGGGGGAGCTCGGGCATCGCGCGGTGCGGGCCTTCGCAGTGCTTGCGCGATGCGCGGCTTCCCCGCCCAGAGGTTCCTGCAGATTTTCTCCGCAGGAGAAAGGAGTGGTCCTTGATAAATGCAGCCTAGTTTCGGGACAGTTTTGCCGGGAAGAGAAAGAGAAGTTCCAGTGTGACTTGGCTTCCTTGTGTGTTCTCGGGACTTAGGGTCCTGTGTTGTTAAAATGTGTCTGCGATCTGGACGGCAGAAGCTCGGTTGTCATCTAGGGAGTGCGCACAGCCTGGCGTTTGCCAGGGCCGCAGGGGATGGGTTCTCCGTGCCCTGCCGCCCACTAGGAACTTTCCAGGCTGGCCTTGCCCGCGTCCCAGGTCCGTGACCGGCCTCGGTGGACGGTGTTGTTGACCGTCGTGCTCTCCTGCCATCGTTTCCAGTAACTGTTCATATTGAAGTCGACTTGCCTGAGATTTCTAAAATTGTGAAGGTGTTTCTAAGTACTTCCAGGTTACCCTGACCTCCTCCCTGTGGCTCTGAGGAACTTTGTGTACTGTCCACTGGGCCGCTGTCGTTGGAGTTGGAGAGGGAGTGGTTTTAGTGATGCCGTTCGGTTTCTCCACCCAGCGTCTTGAGATCGTTAGTAACCGTTTGGACAAACACCAGATGAAATTCATCCCAGTCCGGCGGACTGTTTCCGGGCCCGCCCCCGGAGACTGTCCGCCCTCGGCATTGTTCCTGACTGCCTGCTTTAGCCTTACTTTCGTGTACATTAAGAAGTGCAAAGATGGGCCGGGGAGTTAGCTCAGTAGTTCCGGCGCCTGTCTTGCAAGCGCAAGGGCACGGGTTCGATTCCCACTGGGCGTGGAGACTCACACCCAGCAGCAACCAGTACCACATACCACAGTGCCGGGCGTGGTGGCTCACGCCTGTAATCCCAGCACTCGGGAGGCAGAGGCAGGAGGGTTGCTGTGATGTGAGTTTGAGGCTGAGCTCAGGGCCAGCCTGAACCACAAAGTGAGACCCCGTCTCAAAAAAACCTAAAAAAAAAAAAAAAAAAAAGACGTGCAAAGATGAAACGGGAATATGTAGCTTCATTTGCTTGTGCAGTGTTTTCATGTTTCTTACACTTTTTCTTTCCGCAAGTAAGCTTACTGTGTTGCGTATCACGCTTTTCCCCCCAGAAAACTCTTGTTCTGTATTTTAACTGCTTTGTATCATTGAACATCAAATAGTTAGATATCTGCGTTGTATCTCTAACTTCCTTCTCTGCTCCGTTTTGCTGAGAGCCTGGGTCTTTAATTTCTTTTGTTTGTCCTCAGCCCTGCCTTGCATTCCTTTAATGAATAATTCAAATCTTTAGGAACCTTCAGCCTCCTAGAGACTCAGTCCTCCTCCCCACCTTCCACTTGGCCCAGAAAATAGAGCCCTTCGACCTGGGACTTCGCCTACGGACTTTATTTTACTTCTCAGATCTTTCCCTCCACTCACAGAACAAAGGATTTGTGACTGCTCCAAAGGAGAATAGCCACCATCTCTCTTTCGCCCCTTCAGATGTGATTGGCTGTATTTATTTCCACTTTTCAGGACAGTTTTTTGGTTCTGTAGGCTTAGGTTATAAAAGTAAAAACAAAAGCAGGGAAAAGCAGAGTGAAAAACAGGAAACTAAAAATTCAGAGAAGAAAACTTAGTAGGAATATTGGTTCTTAAATGAAGTGGAGAGTGAGGAATTTAAATTGTATTCCATTTGAAACTCTTGATATGAAAAAAGTTTGCATTTTTCTTTTTCCATGCTTTTAGTTTCATAGTTTTTAATTATTTATTTTTGTTTGGTTTTTAGAGACAAAGTCTCACTTTGTATTTCTGAAATGGCCTTGAACTCACTGTGTAGCCCAGACTAGCCTTGAATTTAAGGCATTCCTCCTGGCTCTGCCTCCTGAGTGCTGGATTACAGGTGTGAGCTAACACGTCTGACATAGTTTTTTTACATGCTGTAATTACTCTTATTTTGCATGGATTTTTCAGATTAGTAGATCAGTGTACACTGCATAAATCAATTGAACTGTCTTAAATCAAGAGAATTGTTGACTCCAAGTGTTGCTGGTGACTTTCAAAAGTGAAATTTGAGTATCAATAGAAAGACAATTTCTGCCTAATTGGGGAGAGACATAGCACATTGAGACCAAAGTCTAGTCTAAAACCTTAAAACAGAAAACAAGTCCAAACAGTGCGTTTTGCTGGCAGAATGACTGCCTTGTTAGGGTGTGCTGTCCTGGACTCCAGGTAGCGAAAGGGAGGATGTTCATGATTCCCGTCAAGGTGTCTGGGCCAAGACTTATGGGTAATCACTTCTTCTGTGCGCTTTGGAACTGGGACGTGCAGTCCTTCCTCCTGCTGCAGCCTCCTCGGACACCTGAACTCCAGCAGGTGGTTCTAGTGGTCTGACCTTGAAGTGATGGTAACATTGTGTGATAAGATAGTTGCATGCTAAAACCCAGAATGAATTTTTCTTACCAGAAGTGCCATTTCTGAAGTGTTAGCCTTTTAGTTTTGAAAGCGGCATACCTGGCTTAAAGAATTTCAGAAAGAGGGCCAAGGATTTAGCCCATTGGCTCCCATGTCTGCCTGGCAAGCGCAAGGTATTGAGTTCGATCCCCACATATCACAGTGGCGGGCGTGTTGGCTCACACTTGTAATCCAGCACTCAGGAGGCAGAGGCAGGAGGATTGCCAGGAGTTGGAGGCTAGCCTGTGCTACATAGTGAGTTCAGGGCCAGCCTGAACTACAAAGTGACACTGTCTCAAAAATAAATTTTCTTTTTCAGAAAGAGTTTAAATTGAAATCCTTGCATTCTTAAAATTTCTTTCTCAAGAAAGAATTTGAGTCAGAGGTGGTGACATATCCTTGTGATCCCAGCCCTTGGAAGGCTGATGCAGGAAGATTGACTTGAATTCAAAACCAGCCTGAACTACATATCAATACTGTCTCAAAGAAAAAATGAAGCCAGATGGTTTGTTTTGAGGTAAGGTCTCACTGTGTGGCTCAGGCTGGCTTTGAACTCACTATGGAGCCCAGGCTAGCCTTGAATTGGAGTAATCCTCCTGCCTCTGCCTTCTGAGCACTGGGATCATAAGAGCACACCTCCATACCAGCACAGGTTGTTTTTAATTAAGTTTTTTATGAGATATCAACTCAGATGTTTATTGAATAATTTAAAATTACTAAGTATTTTGAAAGCAGGTTGAAGGAAATATCCTTTATGGCATATAACAGGAGTATTAGATTGTGGAAAGACAGCACCCATTTGCTAGTTTTTCATGAGTTTCTCAACCATCAACAACCTACAAAAAGAATTATGTGTTGTCTACATAACTCCTAGCCCTCCCTGTTCCTCTGTCTCTGGTACCCTTTCCTGCAAAATCTCTATTTCCTTTTAGATCTTTTTATCTGCTTTCCCTCTACTCTCCATCTCTTGTTCCCCTTCCCATTTGAAAAAGATAGTCCTATTTCCTGTTATCTTTTAGTTTGCACTGTATTTTGGGTTTCTTATATGAGAGAAACCATACAATATGTAAACTTGTGTTCTGATTTATTTCACTTAACATTATGGTCCCAAAGTGTGTCCACTTGCTATAAATGCCTAAAGTCTATGCTTCATTATTGCAGAGTAGTGCTCCACTGTGTATAAACACATTTTCTTTAGCCATCCATCTGTTGACAGAGATGACATTTCCAAGATTTAGCTGTAATTTATGAATTGTATTGCTATAAACATGAGTATGTATTTATCACTGTAATATGATGTCTTCATCTCTGGGAGAGATACCTGCCTGGGGAGTGGCTGAATTGAATGGAATTTGGTTTTATTTTTGAGGAATTCCATACTGATTTCTGTAGTGGCTGTACTAGTTTTTTTTTGAAACAGGGTCTCACTTTGTAGTTAAGGCTGGCCTTGAACTCATTGTGTGGCTCAGACTGTCCTTGAAATTAAGACAATCCTGCCTTGCCCAGCTCATTTTGATTTTTTTTTTTTTTTTTTTTTTTTTAGGTTTTTTGAGACAGGGTTTTGCTTTGTAGTTCAGGCAGGCCCTGAGCTCAGCCTTAAACTCACATCACAGCAATCCTCCTGCCTCTGCCTCCCAAGTGCTGGGATTACAGGTGTGAGCCACCATGTCCGGCACTGTGGTATGTGGTACTGGTTGCTGCTGGGCATGAGTCTCCACGCCCAGTATGGTATATGGTTACCGGGGAATCATCCTGGGTCCTTGCGCTTGCAAGACAGGCGCCGGAAGCACTGAGCTAACTCCCCGGCCTCGTTTTGATTTTTTGAGCTATTCTCTTTTTCAGGCTAGTCTTAACTCACTTTGTAACCAAGGCTGGCCTTGAACTCGGTGATCCTTCTACCTCAGCCTCCCAAATGCTGGGATTACAAATGTGCTTAGCGATTCTTTAATTTCTTTCTTGTTGTTTTAAAATTTTGTTTCATTTTGGGATTGTATTTTATTTTATTTATTTATTTATTTTGGGGGGGACAGAGTCTCCCTATGTAGCCCAGGCTGGCCTTGAATTTGAGGTGAGTCTCTTGCAGCAGCCTCCTGAATCCTGGGATTATAGGTGTAAGCCACCACACCCAGCTCTCTTTTTTTTTGTTTTGTTTTTGGTACTAGAGATTGAACTAGTGACCTTATGTTTATGTTTATGGGGCAGGCTTCAGAACCACTGAGCTAACTCCCTGGCCCAGCTGTTTCATTTTTTGATAGCCGTTCTTTCTGGAGTCAGTCAGTTAGAATTTCATTTATCTAATAGTAAGTGATGTTGAACAATTTTTCATGTATTTGTTAGATAGTTGTACTTCTAAAAAGTGTCAGTTCAACTCAGTTGCCTGTTTTTGATTAGGTCTTTTATTTTGAAGAGGTCTGGATTTTTGAGTTCTTTATATATTCTAGATGTTAGTCCGATTGCCATTCTGTAGACTATCTCTTCACTCTTGGTTGTTTCTTTTAAAAAACAATGATCCATTTTTATTTTACTTTAGTATACCTGCTCAAGAGATAGGGGTGCAGATTTGTGCGAGCAGATATCAGTTTTCCCAACCTGACCCTGTTAAAGAGGCGCCTTCCCTCCAGTGTGTGTTTGGCCCCTTCCTTGAAGACCACACAAAGCAGCTGACCGTGGCTGGGGTTGTTTCTGCCTCCTCTGTTCTGTCGCATTGGTCCTCAGGTCTGTTTTCTGCTGTTTGCATCACCATAGTGTGGTTTTTGTCCTTGCTTCTGTGTATGTGATGTATTACATATATTGATTCACCGTGTTGATCCATTCTTGCTGGAATGAATCTTAATCCTGCCTCAGCCTCCCAAGTGCCAGGATTATAAGTGTATGCCATGGTGCCCAGCACACTTTCCCTTTTCATTTCAGCAACTCAGGCAGTGCTGCCCTGATCTGTGGCTCTTGGCGGCTCTGGTTTGAACTCCCACTGGCTGTACCAGGGATACATGCAGGGCTGCCCCACCATGTGGCTTGATCTCTTCTCGGGGCTTTGATTCAGTCATGCAAAGAAAGGCACTGACTTAGCAGATCAGATGTTGTTATATTACAGTTTCTTAAGGAAAACATTAAAATGGTATAAAAACTATAATATAGTTAATTTGTGGTATAGCACCTGTGGCATATTTATACAACAGCAATAGGATACTTGTAATATTTCCATACTAAAATTTTGAGAATTATCAATAAATTGTTCACAACTATAAGTATATTTATTTTAATGTAATGAAATAAATTATTTTGATAATTTTTAATTGGTTTGAATGGCCTTATATTTTATATTTTGGACACTACTTAATTGATATTCAAGCAAACAACTATATTCAACCCTTTTGTAGAATTGAGAATTGATAAATTGAAGAATTTATCATAAAATGAAATCGTGGATTAATTAGCCAGGACCTGTTGTTCAGGTGGGAGGGTGGGAGCCAGCCAGCGAGGAGAGATCTCACACGCTGAAGAAGCGTGGTGCCGGGTCCGGTCTGTTTTTGCAGGGAGGGAGTTGCCCTCTGACCTGGCACATCCTTTACCCCAATCAAGGCCGAGTCTGTCTGGGGCGGTGAGTCGGGCATCTGTGTGGTCTTGTGAGAGCTGTCAGGGCTCCCAGAGCCAAGTGTGGGGTGGGGATCGGGTTCCCAGCCATGGGGTAACTGAGGTTAAAAGTGACGGGGCGGGTCATTCTCCCCTCTGGTCAGGGTCTTCTGCAGTGCACGTCCAGGCAGAGTTTTGTTGGTAGAGGTGGGTGCGCTTTGCGGGCCCAGAGGACTCATCTTGGACCACCTTGTGCCCGCTTGTCCTCCCAGCTGGCCCCTGTTGTTTTAATTGGCCTTTTCTTCTGCTGGTGTTCAGAGAGCCAGCGTTCTCTTTTTTTTCTGGCCTTCCTGCCACCTTTTTGCAGTTTTTCTTATTTATCTCCCACTTTTTAGACCGATTTTCTGGGTGTGTACCTGCCTATGAAACCTTATCATAATCCCCTGAAGAAAATGTAGTATTGTATAGTTTGGGGTAAAATATACTGTGAGAAATTTGAAGAATAGAAATCTTTGCTTTAAGAAGTTCTCCATTTTCCAGGATAGATTTTAAATTGGGCCACAAACATTAAATCATATATCAAGTTATTTTTCTGGCCACAATTTAGTAAAACTAGAAAACAATAACAGGCAGAATATGCAAATCATGTAATGACATTCTCAGCAGGTCCTTGAAGAATTAAGAGAGCTTTAAAAATGTCTTGAAGCAGAAGAAAATGGGAAAGAAACACCTTTTACTAAAACCTGTGAGACACAATGTTAAGGTAGAAGTTTATTCAGAGAGTGCCTACATTAAAAAAATAGAGGGCTGGGCATGGAAGCATAGACCTATCACCCCAGCACTTGGGAGGCTGAGGCAGGAGGACCAGTTTCAGGCCACTCTGGCCTGTGTAGTGAGTTCAAGCCCAGTCTGGTGTACACAGTGAGGACCCCCACTCCCATCTCTTAAAAAGGAACAACGTGAAACTTAAAAGGAAAGAAATAATAATAAAGATCAAAGCAGAGATAAAGAAAAAAATACATAAGAAAAAATGATTTAGCTCAAGTGATACTGTGCCTACCTTGAAAGCACAAAGGCCTGAGTTTACTCAGTACCACAAAAAAAAAAAAAAAGAGGTGTTTTTTTTCAAAAACAAAATTGACAAAGCCTGAGTTAAACTAATCAAAGAGAAAGGACTCAAATCAGAGGTCAAAAGGAAACATTACATCAATACTGCAGAAATACAGTGGAGCATAAGTGACTATTAATTATATACCAGTATATTGGGAAACCTAGAAAAAAGGATAAATTCTTAAACACATAAAACTAGTTGGCCATGAAAATAAAAGAAGTCTGAACATACCAATAACGAGTAAGAAGACTGAGTCAGTAATAAAGTCTCCCATCAGAGAAGTCAAGACCTGATCACTTCTTTGTTCACTACTGAATATTATGAAACGTTTAAAGAAAAGCGAAGAGGAATTCTGCCAAACTCATTCCACAAGGACAGTGTTATCTCAGTACAAAAGTAGATGGAGAAGCACAGAACGACAGTCCCATAGTCCTATATCCTGATCAACATGAAATTCTTTTTTTTTTTTTTTTTTTAAGGTTTTTTTGAGACAGGGTCTCGCTTTGTGGTTCAGGCTGGCCCTGAGCTCAGCCTCCAACTCACATCACAGCAATCCTCCTGCCTCTGCCTCCCTAGTGCTGGGATTACGGGCGTGAGTCTCCACGCCCAGTATTGTATGTGGTTACTGGGGATCGAACCCGGGTCCTTGCGCTTGCAAGACAGGTGCTGGAACCACTGAGCTAACTCCCCGGCCCTCAACATGAAATTCTTAATGAGCACTGTCAAACTGGATCAGCCCCACACTGAAGAAGAGATAATGCACGTGATCAGGTGGGCTCATCCAGAATGGGTCCACATATGCAAACCAATTAATGATAATTCAACACTACCTGTCAAGGACAAAGTTTTGTGACTTTTTCAACAGATGCAGAAGAAGTATTTGATAAACTTCATCACTCTTTCATAAGGAAAAGTCAGCAAATTAGGTCCATGAGGAAAGTGGCTCAGCACTTCAGGCCGTGTGGGACAGATCTGCAGCTGGCGTGCCAGGTGGGGAACAGCTGGAAGCTTTCCCTCTAAGATTGAGAGTCAAGTAAAGGATTCCTTTTATCAGTTCATTTTGACATTGTATTAGAAGTTCCAGCCACAGTAATCAGGAAAGAAAAAAAAAAATCCAAATTGGAAAGGAAGAGGTCAGACTATCTCTAGTTGCAGATGACACAATTGAATATATTGAAAGTTTGAAAGACTAAGCTCACTTTCAGACTTAAATTTAATAAAGTTTTAGGATATGAAACCAACTTACAATAAGCATTGTTTTTGTATGCCAATGGTAAACTCTGAAAAATTAAAGCAATCCCATTTATAGTAGCTACAAAAACAAACTTGGGAGTAATTTATCTGGAAGGTTAAGACGCTTCAAGAACAAAAACTATGAAACAAAAGAAATTAGGAAGGACACAAATAAATGGAGAGACCCCCTATGTTTCTGCCCTGGAAGAATTCATATTGATAGAATTTTCCACATTACCCAAAACCAGGACAGGTCAGTATAACTCCTACTGAAATAACAAACTGACAGAATCTTTCAGTTTTAGTGGAACCACAAATGGGTCCAAATCCAAACTGATCTTGAGCAGAAAGAACAAAGCTAGAAGCATCACACTGCATGACTCAAAATAGGCCACAAAGCTCTAGTAACAGAACGGCATGATACTGGTGTAAAAACAGCAGAGTAGACAACAGAAGGTGACGATCCCCCAGCCAGGACACCGCCTCATAAGTACGACTGTCCCTTGTGGTTCTCTGCGCAGTGAAGGATAGTGTCTTGCCTTTCAGACGCACTACCGAACATACATATTTTAAGAGCAAAGTAGGAATCTTTACAGCCTTAACTGAGTTTCTTTTGGTTTAAGAGTCATTTAGGAGTGGTTGCATTTAATCACACAGTGCTGAGAAGCTTGACATCTTGAAACCAGATTTGAATCCTGGCCCTTTCTTTTGCCAGATGAATGTAACAGATTTATTTAGGTTTACTGAATGGATCTTTTTTTTTTTCAAGTATTTACTGAAGACAAGCACCATTTTTCCTTTTACACAGCAAGATTGTTAATTTAAAATTAGCTGAGCTATTAGTTCTGCCAGTGGCCATAAAATTAAAAATGATTCTGCATGTTATACTGATATAGAAAATTCCATGCAATATGTATGTCTCTAAGGCTCCTCTGGCACAGCCAGCAAGTTTTATAGTCACATAAATGGTCCGACTGAAGTGCGCAACAGACTTGACGTCACTGGCTTGCTACACAATAATCACGAGAACACAGTCACTTCCTTCTGAAGGTCTGCAGAACGGTGAATATTATAAGGAGCAATGTCTTTGCAGTGGGTCAGCTCAGTTGGGTTTTGTTCTTCAGCCATGTATCTCTGTAGAGACTGGTTAGGAGATAGTTTTACAGAATTATAATCTGCACATATATTAATGGGCTTTAGTGGTAGTCACTTTGCAAGTTGTTAGAGGAGTTTGTGTAGTAATATGTATAAATACACTTGCTGTAGAGTGTAGCCTAGGTAAATAATGATTTATTTTTGAACTTGTGACATCATTTAGATTATCTGACTTTAGGAAATTTGGTCAGCTTGTCCAAAGAATGTATGCGAAATGACTTGAACTGGTAAAAAGAAAATGCATTTCTTACATTTTTTTTATTATTCTGGGTCAAAAAGACGGAAATACATAACAGTTTGTTTAAAATGTCGTTGATGGAGCCTCTGGATTCCTTGAAGGTATTAAATATCCATAGCTTTACAAAGGGGAGAAGGGAGCTCTGTGGACCTTAGTAAGAAAGGCCAGCGCTGTCCTCACAAACTGTTCAGAGCTCCTGGAGGAAGCAGTGCCCTTAGGTTCCTGCAGGGCTGCATGACAGCCACAGACAGCCCTGATTTCCTTTACATGGGACCTGCCACTGCGGTGTGCTGGAAAATGGGATTCCAGTAGGACATCAGTGGTCTCTGGCTGTTCTTCCGGACCAGATCAGTTTTACTGGAAGGTTGCTGATCGTTGAGTGGGAGGGGAGCAACTCCTGGTAGCTTTGTTTAGATACTGATTGCTACATGCAGGTCACATTTTTAGATGCAGGAAGCTGAGGGGTAGAGGTGAAAGAAAAGGTAGAGAATGAAAGTCTGCAGGATGTCAAAGTCCACATGAAAACAATTTCATAAGCAAGAATATAATAAGATGAAATTCACTTATAATACAGGGGAGGCCTGTGCTGAGCTGGGTTACAGGAGCAGCTTAGCAGGATTGTGTGTGAAAAGAATTCTGCTGTAGAGTTGCTGTCGTGGGACATTCAAGAACTGTGTAAGGCCAGTGCAGTTCTGTCTTGCATGACTTAACATTTGATCGATGGGGCCTGTTGTGACCAGCCTAATCTTACCTCTTTTGAATAGAGTCCCACATATGGGACCATGTGTAAGAGAAATGTGTGAGGCAGTGGCGCGGTGCCGGTGGAGGAGGACTGGTCAGGGACTGAATGTTTACTCTAGGAAAGGCAGGATTTGCAGGCTCACTTTGGATGTCAAGAGGAGCACTTATGTAGGAAGGGTGTTAAGTGACATCATCAGAACTTTGGAAAGTCTTAAGCATTTGAATCTAGCAGGTTTCTAGAATTTTACTGATTTCATGCACGTGAAGCCAGTTCATAATACAGAGGACATACAAAAGCTCTCTGTCAGTGGTTTCCACTGTTGTTGTGGAGGGGTTTCAGGCATCTGAGGGATTACTGTATTGGATCAACTGCTTCTTCAAATATTGAAATTCTAAAATGGTTATATAAATAAATATGTGCTGCAGAACATGAAGGTTTTAGTGATTCCTTAATTTTTGTGGCACGAAAATTTTATTTGGTTTGTTGGTATTAACAATGGATTAAAAATCTTAGTTCTGATGCTGTTTAAATTTTAATTTGATAAAATGCTTATTTGTAAGTGTCCTCATAGTAATTATGCGTTATCTCACAGGTTGTTTGCTATTTTGTTACTTCAAGTAAAACAATATTAAACTTTAAGAGAAGACCTAGAGATTCTGATAAAGTGTCCTTGTGCAGGTGGTGAACTTGCTGATGGCAGTGCTGCTGACGGTGGAGGTGACTCATCCAAACTCGATGCCCGCCGTCAGCATCCAGTATGAAGTAATTGGTAACTACTACTCATCTGAGAGAATGGCAGGTAGGTTTCTAGTTGGGTCTATGCTTTACTAACTTTGCACATGTGAGCCAATTCATATTGATTAAATTATGCCCAAATTATACTTCAGAAGGTTGAGTAAGTTGTATAAGACAATAGCTGCTATTTGAGCTGCTTATATTGTGATGACTTTTTTCCAAACGGATTCAGTGGAAATTATAGTGAAGGATTTGTAGGCAGAAGAGGTAATGGACTGTCCTTCAGGCTTTTAAGAACTATGTAAATTATGTCTACAGCCGTACCACCCTGAACACTCCTGATCTCATCTGAGAACTGTGTAATTGTGTACCTTGCACCCACAGGGACAGGAGGGAAGGGCAAAGAATGAAGTATGAACCTTTGAGGGCCAACTGATAGGCACAATTGGGCAGATTATTCCTGGTTGTTAAAATATAAATTATGACTGTTAGATGCTATAATATATTCTGGATCATATTTCTGTTTATAGTTCAGATTTTTTTGGTGAAATCTAGAGAGACTTAACTTTGAGTTTAAAAATAGTGTTGACCTAAAACACTAATATAAATCCCCCTTTTGGTGCCTTTTCTTTCCTCAGTCTCTTTAAATTAAATGTGCTGTTAGGCATGGCGGCACATGCCTGTAATCTCAGTACTGATGAGGCTGAGACAGGAGGATTGCCTTAAACTCAAGGCCAGCCTGGGCTGCATAGTGAGTTCTAGACCAGAATGAATTACATAGCGAGACACTGTTTCACCAAGAAAAAAAAAAGTGCAGAAAAATTCCAGTTGAGATTGTATTTGTTGTAAATGATACAAGATCATAATGTTTGGACAGAATTTTACATCCGACATTTCAGTGCAAACAGCTTCTACATGGTCTTTAGTTTCACTTAAGAGAAGTTCACATGTATGCTTATTATATATGATCTTATTCCTCAAGTTTCAGTTTCATTTTAATTCTGTGCTTCATTACGTTTATGTTCTTCTGTGATCTATACCTGAAGATTTGTATCTGTTTAGTTGTACACATGACTTATGGTCTGTAGGGTTAATTTCATTTATCTAGAAGCCAAGAATAATTCTGTGGCCATCTTATATAGTAGTGTAAGAACAACTAACTAATTATTGTTTTTTCTTTTTCTGGAGGTTTCGTCAAGAACCCCACACACTTAAGTTACATCCATGCACCCCTTAAGACATGGTCTAGACTGCATTGTTTGCGCTAGGCTCCAGCTTGTGGTTCTGCTGCCTCAGTCCTCCTATCTGTAGTTAGCTCTGTGGCTCTGGACAAGTGCTAAGAAACTAGACCGCACGAATGCCCTGGTACCCCATTGTCCTTTCCTGTTTTGCTATGTTCTTCCTCTAGTATGCTTTGACTTCAGTTACTGTTCTAGTATTTCGCATGTCAAAGTGGTTGTGTAGTCGTCCATAATATTCTTTTTTAAAAATAAATTTCATTTTGCTTTATCCCCTCCATACATACAGAAGCTTTGCTTCCATTCTTTCCTTCTATTTTAATTGTTCCTTTCTCCTTCCCTCCTCCCTTGTTCTCATTAAAATACTTTCTTCTCATTTCCCAGTATCTATTGTACATTTCAGTCCTTATTCACACTTTCGGTTTCTCATACCAGAGGGGGAAAATGTGGTATTTAAACTTATGTCCAATTTATTTCACTTAAAAGTATGTTCTCAAGGTCCATCCATTGAGCTGTGTCAAAAGCTCATCTATCTTTATGACAGTAGTACTCCATTGTATAAAATACCACTTCTTACTCGTTTGTAAACCCATAATACCCCTCATCTCACCCCACTGTGCACACATTGGGGACTGAGCTCACTGCAGATGAGGCAGCTGTGGCACCACTGAGCTAACTCCTTGGCCCAACATTGTTGACGTTAGCTCTGGCAAAATAAAGCCTAGTTCAGTGCCAAATACTGCTGATCTTTTCCTGCTCAGTGATGAGGTGACTAGCACACACCCATTGGTGTGGACGCTTATCAGCTGTTCTAATTGTCCTTCCCAGTATCCTTTGGTTTCATAGTACCTGTCCAGAGTTACAGGATCAACTATAGATTTGTGCCAAGAAACCTAGTAAGTCTGTTGTGTTTCAAGTTGAGATTATTTGGATGTTTTCTGAAAACATTTGGTGAGGAGGGGCTAGTGAAGAATTGGACAATGTGAGCAAGAGTTGAGAAACAAAGAAAACGGAGGGAGATTGCGGCGCGGTGGATGCTGAAAGATGAGTTCGAGGCCAGCCTCGAGCACAGCGAGAGCCTGTCTCAGCTCTCTGTGTAGCACAGAAACCAAAGTGAAGGAAGCAATGAGCTTAACTGTTTGGGAAGTGGGTGGGGCAGGGAGATCCATGGAGAACTGAGTTTTAGGTTAGGTTGTTGTGTTTTCTTCAGTGCAGGAGGTGGCATCTGTGGGTTTTGTATGAAATGCATCTGTCTTGTACGCAAACACAGCTTTTCCTTCCCACTGAGTCCTGTTCATCTCTCGAGACCCAACTTACATTATCCTTTCAGGTTGTGATTGCCAGGTCCAGCAGATTGTCGCTGCCTGTATTATAGCACTTGCCCATTGGGTCTTAGCTACCTGTCAATGCCTCTTCAGATCGGTGCACCCAGCAGTGCAGGGACCATCTCCCGAGCAGAGTTGCATAGTCCACACACTCTTCAGCTGCATGTGAGGCAGGTGTGGCACCACTGAGCACTGGGTGCTGGTGTGCAATTCTAAGTCTGCGTTTTCCTCTACACTATCCTCAGCAGTGAATTGTTGTAGCAATTTGACAACGAGACCTGTGTGTAAATTTCTTAAGGTTCGGTTCTTAAGGTTGAGACTTAGATGTGTTTTCCTTCATGGTCTTAGATTTTTTAATAGATAGTTTTGAAAATATTCACATTTAAATATTTTTAAACCAAAATAATTTGATTTTGTCATGAAAAGTTGTGCTCTTTTGTTGTATAAGTAGCTTAATTAAATTTTTGTGTTTTTTTTTTTAGATAATGCCTGTGTTCTTTTTGCCGTCTCTGTTCTTATGTTTATAATCAGTTCGATGTTGGTGTACGGAGCAATTTCTGTAAGTATGCTGCTTTTTCACCTTTACCATTTGATCTGTACTGAGTGCTAGCGTGCAATTCCAAATCTGGTAAAATGTGGTTGTTGTTTTCCTCTACAGTATCAAGTGGGTTGGCTGATTCCATTCTTCTGTTACCGGCTTTTTGACTTTGTTCTCAGTTGCCTGGTTGCTATCAGCTCTCTCACTTATTTGCCAAGAATCAAAGAATATCTGGATCAATTAGTAAGTGTATATGCCCGTTAAGATTGTTAAACATTTTTAAGTAGAATATTTTAATGGAAATTCTGACTTGGCCTTACGTCCTTTTTTATATTCCTGACTTTACTTGCAAAATGTCTAAAATTACTACCATGGTAAAACCTATAGGATGAAAACAGTACTGTAAACATATACTAATAAAAATTTTTATAAAGATAAAAATAGGAGCTGGGAGGCTGAGGAAGGAGGATCACTTCAAGTTCAAGGCCATCTTGAACTCTATAGAAAGTTCAAAGCTGCTCTGAGCTAAAAATGGCAAATGGAAAAAAAGTGGAGTCCTGTTTGTCACGCGTTGAGTGATTGGCATTTGTCCCTGCAGTCATAATAATTAAAACTGCATGCCTGCTTATCATTTGCCCTGTGCTAGACACAATTGGCAAATGGCGTGTGTGGATAGAAGCTCCCTTTTTGGGAGGAGCAAACTATATATTGGGAGCATCAAGATGTGTGAACGTTTTGACTTGGACGACAAACTGCAGCATTGCAGCAGCAGTGAACAAGGAACTTATAGCAACGCCCCATGATGGAGCTTGGGGACACACACAGAGGAAGTGCCCAAGCAGGGCTTCCGGCAGATGTGTAGGAAAGCACAGTGGAGTCCAGAAAGCTGAGAGCTGGGGGAGGAGGCCTAGCCCTGTCCTTTAGAAGTTTTCTCCCTTCCAGATTTACTGTCCAGTCCATTTTGCACAACACCAAATGCACCACTTACTCATTCCGAAGGTGTTTGTTGGCTGCTCTTATGTGCACGGCTCTCTGCCAGGTCCTAGAGATAGGTGGTTGGAGGAAGGAGTCAGAAGTAGCAGCTGTGTGAAGGGCATCACAGAGGAAGTGAGATCTGAATTGCCTTGAGGGATTTGAGCTGGAATTAAGAGACAAAGTACAGAAGGTGTTCTAGAGAAGCGAGTCCTTGAGGCCACACCACATGGTGGAATCAGGGAACTAAAAGATGCCCTGCCAGTGGGCACAGGAGGGTGGCGAGGAAGTGGCATGTGGCGAGACTGGAGAGGGGCTGGGGTGACCTCGGGCCCAGGCTCCAGAGCTGCTCTCTGGTGTCTGGTGACGTCTCTGGCTGAGTCCCACGCCTTTTAAGTATAGTCTCAGACTCTTCGCTTAGCATTTTCCATGCATGTGATCACATTTATGAAAATGTATTTTAACTATCATATTTTCATTAAAGGCAAGCTTTTAAGAAAAGGCCTTGTGGGAAAAACTCAAAAAGTGTTTGTGTACTTTTTATAGAAAAAAAGTTTGTTTGTTTGTTTGTTTGTTTTTTACTTGCTTGACCCACTTAAATTAGCAGGTACTCCCTTGACTGATAAGCTTGTAAATCCTGAATTCTTCTTCCTAGGGACCTTCTTGACAAACTAGTTCATTGACTTGTCCACAAATAAGGGCTAAATAAGTATTTAAATGAATATAACCAGTTTTCAGTAACACATGGTATGACATACAGTTGTGCCTGGCTTTTTGCATCTGCTGAAAACTTTGTCTTTTACGAAAATCATTTTCTCCATGTGGGACTAAAAGGCTTGTAGCACTGCAGTAGGTCTCAGTACCTTCTGATTGTCAACCCAGGGACAAGTCTGTTTTGCCAAAAGCTAAAAGATAAAAATAGAAAAGAGAAGATTATCCCAATTTAGAACCTTGAGGTATTAAGTAGTGGGAATTAAGATAAAATATTAGAAAATAGTTCTAGGGAAAAGAGAGGCCTGTATGAGAACAGTGTTCTTTAAGAGTGTTCTGGATGTATAAACAAGTGTATTTTTAGTGACTGGTGACATGCATTAGTGGAAATGAGGCTGAAAAGCATGTGACTTAAGTGCTGCTTATAAATTTTTCCTAATTCACCAGTTGTCATTTTGATATCTTAAGCCTGTATTCTTACAGTGCTCTCAGGTGATCCCAGGCAAGTGTTATGGCTGCAGTGTGAGTGTGCATGTGTGTTTTGTGTTTTCACAGCCAGACTTCCCCTACAAAGATGACCTCCTGTCGCTGGACTCCAGCTGCCTGCTGTTCATTGTTCTTGTGTTCTTTGTGATATTCATCATTTTTAAGGTAAGGTGCTGGCTGGGTCTTGGGAGAGTGCAGTTCGGAGGCTGATAAGTCCTTAAAACCTTTTCACAGCCCCTCAGCTCCTCACAGCCACAGTAGCTTGAAGACTCAGGGACATGATTGTTCTGGCACAAGAAGAGAGCAGGCTTCAGAGGGAGGGCTTTATTTTGCTTCTAGGGAATGGTTAGGAGTGTCAGGATCCTTCCCAGATTTACAGAGCATCTTTATATGGATTTTGGAAAGTTTGTGGTTTATCTTGGAAATTGGTTATAATTCCCAGTATTCAGAAGCTGAGCCTTTTCTCCATAGCAGTGTTTGGCAGGCTTGCATTGAGCCACCAACTGCAGTTTCCTGGGAACCTGTGACTTTTAAAAGGGAACCAGGAGGGAAGGGCCTGGAGCACGGCAGGTCCCCCGGGTGTCGGGTCTGGTTTCCCCAAGAATGTGTCACTTGTGTGAGGGAGGAGGTAATCTCATTCCTAGCATTTGTAAGTTCTGTTTTCATCCTTTAGGCATACCTGATCAACTGTGTTTGGAACTGCTATAAGTACATCAGCAGTAGAAATGTGCCTGAGATCGCCGTGTACCCTGCCTTTGAAGCACCTCCTCAGGTTCACTGCTGTTTCATACATTAACATGCTACTAGCTGTTACTATTGTGAAAGAACGCACAGCTTGACTTTCTGAAATCTGCTATCACTATAGTTTCCGGCATAGATCTGTAGGGTGTCGGGTTTATTTTCCGGCTTTAGATCTGTAGAATCGAGCATTTCACTGTCGGAGTCCTGGGTTCTCGAGCTGGAGTGTCTGTGCACTGCACTGCTCATCTCCTTCACCAGTGGTCCCTTTGAGCCCTGTGTTGGTGCAGGGCCGAGGAGTGGGAACGGCCGGCCGCGCTTGAGTGTCCTTGCCCAGGGCTGGTGACTGTGCTACTCCCTAGACGCTGTATGGGGAGCAGGTCTGTGTGCAGCAATGAGTATAAGGGTTCCACGTGTCTGGCGGGGCCCTGCTAGTGTTTCATCTTGACCCAGAAAGGATGTGACTCACACCAGGCCTTGGGCCAGCATGTCACAACTGAAGAGTCGCTTGGGTTAGATGCTGTCTCCCTGCAGGGATATCCCCGTACCCAAAAGGGCACGATGGAAGGTGCAGTCCCCTCACTGCGGGCATGGTTCTTACCCTGGGTTTCCTGTGGTGTGACTCAGTGGGCCGTCCGCACGCAGACCCTAACCCCTGACGTGCACTTGGCACTGGTCCTTTATCACTTTCCTGGGACGGGAAAGTAGGGACAGTACTGCCCAGCCAGGAACCCTTGTAGCTCAGGATTATCCCTAGGGTTGTGCACGCTCCCCCCCCCGCCCCCCGTCCTCCCCACTGTGGGGCAGACGCCAACAGCCTCACCTGCGCGCCAGGTTCCGGCTTACTGGACAGCCTTACTCTTAGCTTACTTCAGCTCTTCCCTGTAGGTTTGTGTCACCTACTTAGAACATAGAATCTGAAAGCGGAATCATTTCAGAACAGACTTTAAAGAATTGTCTGAAGCCGTTTTCTTTTCTCTTTATTCAGTATGTGCTGCCAACCTACGAAATGGCTGTGAAGATGCCGGAGAAGGAGCCGCCGCCTCCTTACTTAGCTGCCTGAAGACAGTCTGCCTTTGTCAATAAACCCTACACCAGCTTCTTGTCTTGTTTATTTTACAGATGCTGCAATGCAGGGCTCTTCAGATTTGTTTGTTTTAAATACATTGTGTTTTGTTTAAGCATTTATTTGAAACACTAAGGACTTCTTGGGACATTTATTAAACTTTTTTAAGTCTATTACATTTTAATACTTTTGAAGACAATCTAGGTCAAGCAAGAGCGAGAAGTGCCATTGTGTGCCTGTGGTGGGGGTGGGGAGGGGAAGGGGATTCTTCACATACTTTCTTTTTTAACTTTGCACTTTCTTTATATAATGGTTTGCGTTTTGGTTATTTGCTACCCTGAGTAATTTCAGGAAGAGTGAACTCAGTATTCAGGATGAGTGCGTTGGACATTTGTCAGCTATGAAGACAAAAATACACAACACTTGGATTTGACTGTGGAAGATGACGGTTGCATGTTCTAATTTGTACTGTGTTTCCACCTTTGTGATAAGACGCTTTAATAAATCTCTTAAATGTTTATTATTCTCATTTTTTAAAACTTAACCTCTATTTGTAGCTAAAGCATAGCATTTTCTATTTCAAAATAGTGATAACGGTTTACTTGCTTAGAAGTGGGCCATTTTTCCTCTCATGAATGTCATAGAGCGACTCACTAATCCAGAAGGCACCGATCAGCCTCTCGTAGGGCCCGATTGACACATCTGACGCATGCAGTGTTGCTGGCATAAATGGTAAGTAGGAATACACTCTAAAGTAGCCAGGTGAATTATTACTGTGCAGGATGGCATGCATTGTGCGTTTACTTGACTGGCAGCACAGTAGGTTTGTTTTACCGGCGTCACCACAGATGCATGAGCGATGCATTGTCTGAGGATGTCAAGTGTTACAGCGTGTGGGGACCATATGGGACTATCATACATGAATTCCTCTGTCCTTGGCTGAAACATATGATACATGACTGTACGCAGACCACTATGAGTTTGTACTAGACTTAGGGAGCATTTCTTTAATATAGTAACTCAATTTTTTTGAGACAAGTTCTCATTGTGGAATTCAGGCTGTCCTGGAACACACTCTAGCCCGTGCCAGCCTTGAACTCACAGTAGTCCTCCTGCCTCGTGTTCCCCGGGGGCTAGAGTTGTAGGCGTGCCCCACTATCCCAAGCCTAGAACTACCAAGGTGAAGGAAGATAATTCTTGAATCACAGGCCAGAAGTTTCTCTAATTTTGATATGACAAAAACATGTGAACTTTTAAAATTGTGACCATTTAGGTAATGAAATCATGGAGAATAATTCAAATTAAAATGCATCAGTTGGCCTTGAAAGGGGAACCAAATACGTAGTTGAAGAGTAAAAGTCTAGAGATCGGATGCGGCATGAGGTCTATAGCGAGTGAGTAATACTGTACGATAGGAAATTTAAAGTGAATTTCAGATGCTTCTTGGTGCCTTCTCACACACAGGTAAGTAGAAGGTGATCGGTTAACTTGCTTGTATGTAGTATTTATTCCAGTACACATATGCAAACAGCATATAAGGTACCTGGGATACTTATTTTTAGAAGGGATGGAGTAGCTAAAGAGAAACTAATTTTGAGTGAGACCTTCCCTTTCATCTTGATAAGAATACAGCAGTGATGGCATTATGCACACCATTAGACATAATTTCACAGGTCTTTCAAGAGCAGAACAGTTCTGTGTGAATTTATACCTTCCACTCTCGGGGAGTGTATCTTTGTAGTTAGAACAAGGCTTTTCTGAACTAGATCTCATTTTGTTTCTGCATAAAAAGTGAAAGGCAGTGTTGTTATAGTCTCACTGTTGGGACAAAACACCTATTTGAGCTCAGTTTGTAGAGGTTCCAGTCTGTCCTCAGCTGGCTGCAGGGCAGGGCAGCAGGGAAGATGAGAGACTGTCCCTGGCATGGCAGGTAGAAAGCAGACAGCCTGTCTTACTTCCTTTCAGATTGCATCCAGGCTGCAGACCCTCCTGGTTGGTGCTCCCTACTGCCAGCATGCAGCTTCCCTCTTCTGTAATCCCACCACTCGCAACTATGCTAAGCCAGTCAGTGAACTAATCCAGTTTCCATACCCATAACCCAGCATCACCCACCCGTTATCCAGCCACTCCCCCAGAGCCCATATGAAAGAGTGGGGGGCATCTAGATAGGAGCTGTAACAGGACGCCTCATTTGAGATCAAGTACAGTTGATTCTGTTCTACATTGGATATGCTAAGCACTGTTAAGACATTAGCCAAACTTTTTATCATTTTTCTAGTAGTGATATCACAGTGAGCATTTAAATAGGAGCCTGACCCCAGTACCTTGCAGCGATGAGGGAGAGCCCAGCCTGTGTGCAGCACTGCCTCTGGGAATCTCCCTTCCTGTGGATTCCCCCCTTGGCTGTGGATACCCACAGACTCCATACCTGTTACTATTTTATTCTCCATGACACTGGGCACTTGGTCATAGAAACCCACAGAAATCACGGGAAAAGGAATTATGCAAAAGTATTGAAATTAAATGACATACTCTTGAATAATCTATGGGTTACAAAGATTAAGGAAGAAACCAAACCGTTTTATAAGTAAGTGAGGATGGCAGTGTAATGTCCCAGAACTTTTAGGCACAGAATAAGAGCAGTCCTGTGAGGGTCACTTGTACCTGTGAATGCCTGCGTATCAGAACTTACGCATCAGAAAAATAGCCCAAAGAACCGAATGATCCACCACAGGGAACTAGAAAATCAAGACCAACCCAAATCCAGGCCTAGTACAAAGAAGGAAATTGCTGTGAATATCCAGGCAGAGATCATCAAAGTGGAGCCTAAAAACAAGGAGCTGACTCTTAGAAAGAATAAACAAAATAAGCCTCTAGGCGTTCTTATATGAAAGAAAAATCAATAAGAAATGACAAAGGTGAACCCACAGCTGACATGCCGCATTCAGAGTATTAGCAGCCACAGCACCTGTGTGCCAATAAATGAGAGCTCATCGGTGAAGAGATTCCTGAGAACATAGGAGTTTCCCATGCTGAGTTAAAGCACTAATTAAAAAATCCACCAAGAAAAGTCCAGGATATAATGTATTCACTGTTGACGAAATTAAGGGAAGATCTAATGTCAGTAATTGTCAAACTCTAATGAAAGCAAGAGGAAAGGAGTACTTCCAAAGTCATTCCTGGAAGCTAGCATTATCCTGATTCTCAAACCAAAGATCCAGCTACAGAAGAGCTACAGGCGGGCATGGTGGCTCATGCCTATAATCCCAGCACTCAAGAGGCAGAGGCAGGAGGATTGCTGTGTGTTTGAGGCTAGCCTGCGCTACTTAGTTAAGGGCTAGTCTAAACTACAAAGTGAGACCCTGTCACAGCTAAAAAAATAATGTAAAAGTATAAAACTATGACTAACCTACTGCCCACAAACAGGAAAACTGAACTTTCCCTCTGAAATCAGGAATAAGACAAGAACTGGCATCACTTCCATCCAACATAACTCCTTGAAACATTGGCCAGAGAAAATGGGGAAGAGAGAGATATAAAAGGGGATATATACAGAAAAAGGAAGTCAAAGTGCCCATTTGCAAATGACCAGATCCTCTACTTTGAAGACAAAATATTCCCCTGAAAGTTTCCTAGAGTCAATTAACCAAATTGAGTAATGTAGCAGGCTACAATCCACACACAAAAGTGAACAGTGAGCCTATACACTAATAATTCATTGAGGGATTAGGAAAATAATTCCATTCACTGTAGCATCAATAAAAGTTAAATACTTAGGAATTAACCTAACCAAGGGAGTGAAAGACATGTGATTAAAACACTGCTATGCTGAAAAGGAATATTGAAGACATCAGAAAGTAGAAAACACTAATGGAATTGTTATCGGGCCTTCAGTACCACACAATCACAAATAGATGAACTAGATTAAAAATCAACAAATAATAGAACTGAGTCAAACTTGAACAAATGGACTGAATAGATGTCCGCAGTGTTCCACTCTACAGCATCAGGTTACAGTCTTAGCTACACACAGGATAGTCTCCAAAACAGACCACATACTAACACATAGAACATGTTTAAGTAAATGCAAAGTAGTAGAAGTTATCCTGTGAATATGATTGGACCATACCACGATGAAATTAGATATCAATACCAAAGGAAACTACAACTTCAAAAACTCATGGAAATTATATAGTGTCCTCCCAAACAATGGATCACAGATGAAATTAAAGAAGAAATTAGCTTCTATAGTTACGCCAATACAACATGTCAGAATTTATAGGAAATGAAAGCAGTCCTATGAGGGAAGCTCACAGCAGCAAATGCCCATATTAAGAAAACTGAGCTCAAAAAAACAACTTAATGTTGAACCTCAGGCTTCTAGAAACGGGACAGCCAGACAAACTTAATGCTCATACAAAAAAGGAAACCCTAAAAGTAACAAGAAACCAGGGAAAGGAGGAGGAGGAGAAGGAAAAAGAAATGGCAAAGGAAAGAAAAAATCCCCAAACCCCTAAAGCCAGTGAAGAAAAAGAATTGAGTCCAAAAACCCCTCCATGTTTTTAAGTGTGTGGTGTATCTCCAGGGTCGACAGTATGGCCCCACAGATGGAGGGAGGGCTACTGAAACACCACGGGTGTCCAGTCTTGTTCCATGTTGGTTACCATGTATAGGAGTGATGAGCAGTCCTTACTGTCCCACTCAAAGGACTGAACGGGAAAAGTGATCAACTCAGGAATTTAATGCTTAGGACAAAAGAAGAAAATACTCTGAAGAGATGTACTGTGCAGAGAGTGAGTGTGGGGCAGTTAAGGTGGGACAAGCAGGAAGTCCAGCAGAGTGAGATGGACCAATGACAGGCTAGAGGCAACCATGAGGTTAATGGCCACTATCTTTTGTATCCTCTGCTTTGATGTCAGATCTAAGCTGTCTGGTCACAGACCCAGGGTTTGGCTTGATCTCGGCCCACAAGAGCTGAAGTCAGCATTTTCTGGTTGCTATCGGGTGCAGAGCTCAGAAGCTTGTTCTGTGCATGTATCCTGAATCTCGATGATTCACAAGTCTCTGATCGACAGGTCACAGCTGGTTGGACAGCTGCTCTGTCATGTCTCGCTCGGCCTCACATTCATGTTGTTGTGGATGGGTGTTGAGTCCTGCTCCACCTTTCAGTGTTGGCTGGCCTAGCTGTGTTCAGTCACTCCCACTTTCTGTGTCCCTCTGTCCACCCCATGTCACTGATTCTGTTCAGCTGGATGACCTGTGGGTTTTCAAGGTGTGCTGTGCCCTTGCTCCAGATTCCCTTCTGTTTGTTCCCCTACCTACCTGTGGCAAGGGTCTGAGCGGAAGTGTTTCCTGATCACATTGGCAGATGAGGAAAGCAAACGACCACGGAGCTCTGTGGTTGACACAGGCAGTAGGGCAGTGGAGGTAAGCAGTCTCCTGGGCTTTCAGACCGAGTGAATGCTCTCTGAAAACCACACATCTCACTATGGAGGGCGGGAGTGTTTGTGTTTTTCTAGCCTGGGTTTAAATTCCTCAGATGGTCTATGTCTAGCCCACACTGCCTCTGCAACCGTCCGTATGGCCATCTCCTACCCAGTCACTATTGTAGGATTAAGTGCAGAAACCTTGAAGTGTGGTTGTTGTGTACCTCTGTCCTAAACAACCTGTTCCCCAAATGGTTCTTGATTAAAAACTCAGATGTGGGCACTGCCCTGGTTTCTTCTGCAATTCTAGCCTGCTGTGTGGAAGGAGGTAGAGTAAAACCCCATGCTATTTTACAGTCTACAAATAGCTGTTGGCTTTTCTTGCAGTCGCACTGTTGGTCCTGTCCATTGTTTCTCCCTGGAGCTGCCAACTCTCTGTTCTTACCTCGTCTTAGTGAAAATAGGACCTTCTCTTTGCACGTTAGCATTCCAGTCTGTGTTGTTCTTGTTTGTGTTGTGCTCAGTTTCTCTAGTTTCTCTTCAGTTTCTAGTTTTCCTGACGCTTTATGCCTTCTAGAGAACTACTTCTTGTTTTCTTTGTCAAGATGTTTTCCAGGTGTCTTGCTTCCTGGTCCTAGAGAGGCCATATTTTGCTGCTAGTCGTTACTCCATCATTTTTAGTTCTCCAGTGCAATACTGTCCACAGTGACTTAAATGTGGAGATAAAATCTCCATTGATAGATGAATGGAGCATTCCTGATTTTCATGGCTGTGGTCAAATAATTTACCCTCAGAGTCTTTCAAATTATACCACCTACCCAGTTCCTGACGATGCAATAATATGACTACCATCCTGCTCACAATTCAATTCTTCTGACCATTAACTGTGTTAAGAGTTAGGATGGGGACCAAAGGGAGAAAGTCTAATTTTATGAAGGGTCATACTTTTTTTTTTGTACTAGGGATTAAACTCAGGATTTACACTTACCAGGCAGGCCCAGTGGCATCTTTAGGAGTAAGATGCAAATAAAATCCAGAGGCAAGAGAAGCCAGTATTCTCAGGGCAGAACAAAACATGTGAACAGTTATTTCAACACAGTGTAATAAATGAAGATAAAAAGGTCCAGATACCTGTGCTGTAGGGAGAAAATATTCCAGTAGGAGTAGAGGTAAGGAGTATCTGATTGCTGTGTCTGCAGATCGGACTAGATAGGAGGGTGGAGCTCAACTTCGAAGGGCCAGCCGAGGGCTGGATTGTTAGGAAGTGGAGCTGAGTGGCCTGTCATCCCCAGTGGCCCACCCCACACTCCCTTTGCATGGTAGCCTGGAACATCCTCACAGGCTGCTTCTCTCATTACTTCATCTCAGTTTAATTTTAATTAGGAGTCA